>JAJJMA010329419.1:0-16902 GCA_023529015.1 Papaver nudicaule
GTGACCAGAGAAAAGGGTCATCCATTTTCTAAAATATTGAGAGGGGTGTGTGATCCACTCGTACCTTGTGATAAGAGTTATGCCACCCCTTTGCGGGAGTGTAAACCCTGCTGCTTCCTCTTCGAAGTCTGTCGCGGCTCCCATTTCTCCATGTAGGGATACTGTTGCTATTTGGAGGTCTTCTGGTTGAGCCGAGGTTTCTGGCGGGGTTATAGTCCCGTCGAGTGAGCTTCAGTTTCTGTCGAACCAAGGATGGCCGAGAATCATGTCGTATTCCAAACTTTGTGCGACGACGTAGAGTTCGGCCTCCGTCTGTACTTTGTTCACTGGATCCTCCAACGTTGTTGGTGAATGGGCGACAGCGTGTAGCGAGATTCCTGCCGCCTCTAGTGTCGTCGTAGAGATGATATTGATTTTCGTTCCTGGGTCCAGCAACGTGTTGGGAAATTCGGTGTCATGCAGATGCGCAGTAGTGAGGATTCCCTTACCATGTCTAGCTAAAAGTCCCCAGTCATATTTCACCGAAGTTTCGCTTTGAGCTGACGGGCGTGGATCCCTTCTCTCCTCAAGTGGTAGTCGTCTCCCCGATACCACGTAGTTAAGTGCTGTGAACATATCTCGGCGTTGAGGCTTTGAGAAGCATAGGATTTCGCATAATTGGTGCATTAGACTTTCCACCCTTTGATTCACAGGCTCTTTGTGGTAAGTGAGAGTTTGGATGCGTGGAGGCCCTTGATGTAGCCCGTGAGAACACGCCTTAGCCTTGAGGATGCGATCTCCGAGCATACGTCTGAAGCTGTAACACTGGATCGTGGCGTGGCTGACCCTCCTATGGTAGTGACAGTACCAGGGGTGCTCCGCCTCTTCGGCTGTAGGAATTCTCGACACTTCGGGTAATTCCACGAACTTGTCTCGGACCCAGGAGTCTAGTAGCTCCCCTTCTTCTCTTGTTGAGATGTGGTTCAGCAAGTCGATCCCCTCCTGTTGCAATCCTTCTTCTGGTGTCATATCTCTCGTCATGATCGTCGACGTTGAGTCTCGTACCTTACGTTCAGCAAGACGTTATCCTGCTTTCCTTTTCATGTTGTCGTCGTCTAGGCCCCTAGACGTAGGGGTTTTATCGGCCTCGTGGAGTTTTCCATATCTCAGTAGTTGAGTTTTTTTCTTCAGGGCAGGTATTATGGTGGGTGCTCGGGTTGCCGCTTCCTGAAGTTCAGAGAGAGTCTGGAACGGGAGATTCTCCAGAAGAGCTCGGTAAATGGCAGTCATAGTACTGGTGCAGACTTCTACTAGCTGTGGCTCCGTTATGTCAGGAGCGCAGTAGCCAAGGGCTTGTCCTATGAATCTCTTCATATAATCGTCGGGGCACTCACCGGTCTTTTGGCGTATTTTGCTCAGATCAGAGAGCGTTACCTTTCCGAAGAGGTATTCTTTGAAGAATGCGTTCGTCAATTCACTCCAGGTACTTGTGGCTTTTGGTGTGAGACAGGTGTACCATTGGTAGGCCTCCCCAACGAAAGACTTCGGGAACTCGTTGAGCCTTAAGGCGTGACTGTATCCGTATTTCTTCAGAGATTCTAGGAAGTGTGAGACGTGTTCGCGTGCACTGCCAGTTCCGTCATACACTGGGAAGGAGGGAGCAGAGATTTGGTGGCGGGAAGCCAAGGTCGACTCGTCTCTCGTTCGCGAGATGATTCTTTCCACCGCTGGGACAGTAGGAGCACTTGGCAGCTTCTCTGCAAGGGACTGGAGATAGGCTGTAATCTCCATCAGGGCGGCAGTGATGTTAGCCTGTTGGCTGGCGAGGGTGTCTTGTCGTCGGGCTACTTCTTCTATACCTAGAGTCGCCAGCGGGTTTTTGCCTTCCCCGTCGTTGGTGTTGGTCGATGGTGGGTAATTTCTGATGGAGCATGTCTTTCTTATAAAGTTTGGGGTATTGAGGTGAGGATTAGGTATTTCAGTATTAGATCCCGTTCCTAGTTCAGACATCTTTAGGGAAACCTTCTGAAACCGAGAGATTGATCTCCCACTGTGGTCGCCAATTGTTTTTGCCTGAAAAACAATGCACCGTCTCTGGGTACTTTCGCAGTGCTCGAGATCAAAGTCGAACAAGACGAGCCTAAACCAAGTCAATGGCCGTTCAAGTCTTGCTTCGGTCACAGAGAGGATACAGGTTGATCTAGGGAGGGAAACAATGAAGAAACTTGAGATCAAGTTGAAGATGTGTGTTCTGGGTGTAAGAGTTCAGGATCTCCGTCATGAGGCCGACTGGAAATCTTCAAGGCTAGAAGCGTGATGTATTTCTCAGGTGTTTCTTCTCTGAGAATGTCTCTGAATGCTCTAGAAAGGTGTTCTGCCTTGGAAGATATAGGAAGCCTCTATTTATAGTGTTGAACTCACCCTGATCTCTCGACAGAGAAGGAGGAAGTCGTGGAAGAGTGGAGGAGTGGGGGACATGGGTTGTGCTCTATAACTGCTAGAGTTGTGTAGAACATGTCCACTCAGCACCACCTTCTCATAACTGTCCATCATCTCTATCAGTTATTGCCTAGACCGCCAGACCAATACCCCTAAAGTTATCCCCCCGTGTGATGTTTCGATATCTCGAGTGATGTGTAAATATTGCATGGTTGTGTTGAGTTTGAGCAGCGTCGTGTAGCTATGACTTTGTAGCCAACGTGAGTGTGGCGCTTTTAAAGACATGCATAGTTGACGTGTAGGAGCAGCCTTGGCCGTTGGCCAAGGCCAGGAACTCATGGCGCCATTGATATGGCGCCATAACGTAGCACCTTGGCCTTGGGACAAAGTTGGATTTCGTGTCACCATGCATCATGGCGCCATAGGTTCCACGGCCTCGGCCATTGGCCAAGGCCAGCTTTGTGGTGACAACATGGTTCATGGCGCCATGGTCTTGGAGACCACGGACTTTGTTGTGGTGGCTCCATGTCTAAGGGCTGAGGCCTTAGCACTTGGTCAAGGCCAATCCCTTCGTGGCGTATTCAGGCTATGCTACTTTGGCTATGGCGTACTTGTGTACTTGCACTATGGTATGCATGCGTTTATGTTATGGCGTATGCGTGCGCTTGCGCTACAGCGTACTTCAAGTCATGGCATGCTTATCCATGGTATATTAGACCATTCTGTGTTTAGAGTGTGGCCTGCTTAAGCGTGTTTAGGCTGTTGTATGCTTCTCAGAGAGCTCTGGGCAGGCCTAGAGCTGCAGCACTTCTGAGGTTTTCATTGAGACTCGGATGTCGAGTCATATTTTGAGAGGAAATCCGTGAGGATGCGTCTCTGTTAACTCTCCACCATGTACCATAGAACAATCTAGTTCTGATATCGAGGAATTCGAAGCGATGTCGACATGAAGTAGATTAATGCGTTTACATGTTGGTGGGGTTATCAGTACTGCACCATGATATCATCCTCTCCACCGAGAGTTATAAGAGAGAACTCATAGAGAGTACATTCAGCTCGTAGAATAGGTTGCATTCTGAGCTATAGAGATGTGCCTGAGTAGGCGATTGCTTTCAGGTAAGGCGTAGTTAGAGAGTAGTTTTACAATTTTGTCCTTCTCCCATTTTTCACCATGTACAGCAACAAAACCAGTTTTGTATGGACTAGAAATCAATCACCGTGCAAAGGAATTGATTACCATTGCTAGGTATCGAATTCCAATGCTAGGATTCGATTTTTTTTATTATAAATCAATCCACTTTAACTTGGATCGATTACCATTGGCTAGGTGTTGATTTCCAGAGCTAGGATTCGATTCTCTTAATTGGTAATTAATCTTCTTGATGCCTGGATCGATTACCATATGGTGGATTCGATCTCCCTTAAGTTAGGAATGTATTTTTGCTTTTAGAAATCGATCTCATAATGGTTGTAGAACGAACACCAATGCCAGAAATTGATTTACACACTTGTGGTATGCATTGCACTAGTGAATAATCAATCCACTTTGACATTGTGTATCGATTTCACTAATGTGTAATCAATTCACTTTAAGAAGTATATGATTTCCCTAACTAGGAATCAATACACTTTACACAATGAATCGATCCCTCTAAATTGAAATCGATCACTTTGTCCACATTTCATTTTTTGCACTTGAAAATGGAATGTGAAGACTATTCATCAATCATACTATTTGCTTCAATGATCTATTCTTGAAAGTATGATCTGGTTCAACATGGTTATGAACTTGTGCACTCATGCAAGAGTTCATTAGGTGACACAATAAGGCAAACCTTCGAATTGCGACAATGTTCTATTGCTTAGCTTAATTCAAATTGGTCCAATCCTTCCACCTAGATATTTTCATTCCTTTCTTTTGGAATCTAGGATCAAGTTAACGACAACATTCAAAGCTTATGTTGTCCTCATGTTAACTTTGGAAGAAGTACTTTGATACCAGGCGAAACCGGTTTTGTCCCAGAAACCGAGTGCCAAATAGAACCGGTTCTATGGACGGTTCTCATATGAGTATCAAGTAATTCAATGCTGTAATAAATGAAACCTTGTATTCATTTATGCTTTTCAGCATTTGAAGTCAAAGGTAGTTAAGTCTGTATTAAATGCCATTAATGCAGAATTGAATGTTTATTCAATGTTCATTAATTAATGTTTCGGACTTTGCCTTTGCCAAGCATGCCTTAGTCGAAACACTATATAAGGAGATGCATTTCCTCCTTCAAGCTTTGTCCTTCTAGCATTTTCTCTAAGCTAGAACACCAACTAGAGTTCTTCAAGTTTTAAACTCGTTATTACAAGTTGAGTTTGGAAAGGCTTCCAACATGACCAAGAAGCCTAGGAGCTATCATATTGATGGTAATCCGATCATCTCCATATATACATAGATCACCTTGTTTATTCTATGTCAATGCTCTTCTGATATCATTGACACTCAAGGTGTGTTATGGAATTTCTGGAGCTAGACTTCTATCCACCTGGATTTGTAAGCAAAACGTTGTTTTCGTGTGCCAAACCGATAGACTCTAGAAGTGGAATCAAGTTGTTTGTTTGGTTTTTATATTGCTAAAGTTTCTTGATTATCCTCAAGAACACCTTTGTATCCATTTAAGGACTTGTTTGAATCTGGCACAAGAACAAGTAGTTTATTTGATTAATATCATACACATAAGAAACTTGTTCAAATCAAGCAGTTTATTAATATAAACATAATAGGCTTGATTCGGTATCATAGAACCACCACACATTGAATTGTGATATTTGGTTGAATACCATTTGACTAGATCTACAACTTCGGTTCCTTACCGTATTGATCTATTGTCTCAGAATGAAATATAATCGTCCGATTGGAGGTCGGGTAGCGATAGTCTTCACGAAGGAGTGTGAAGCAACTCTTGAATTGGAGGTTCAAGGGATTATATGTGCGGGATCACTATTGTGATTCGAGACGCAGGAATAGTGAGGGGAAGCATTTGATTGTCGTTAATTGGATCAAGTGTTTTAGCCATCGTAACCGAAGTCTGATAGTAGGCGTGTATGGTGTATTAATTCTTAAGAGTATTCATTTTGGTTTGGACGAGGTCTCGGGATTTTTCTGCTGGATTGCAGTTTCCTCGTTAACAAAATCTGTGTGTGATTTACATTTCTGCATTATAATTGTTTGATCATTTATATTGGGTAAATCATTGTATGTTAACATTTGCCTTTTTTTGTAACTTGTATTGATTCTCATTTGTGTGAATCAATCTTTGTACTCATATCCATGCCATAATCACAAACATCAAGATTAGATTCTCTCTTCATTGCATTTAAATACCAGTTTTAAAAGAAATGTTTTAATTTCTTTATGAAAATGATACAGGCTATAAATGAACCAATGTCAACCATTCATTGGGAGAACAAGAACATTATCAAGGAAATCCTGTTCTTAAGTTTATCTTTTGTTCAATGTACGTTTGCTTTTGTTAGTAGGGATGATAACCAAGTAGCAGATGGTATATCAAAGTACGTTAGGAAGAATAAGTGTTTTTTAGATTGTGTTTCAGACTTTCCTTCGCTGATTACTGATCTTCTGGTGAAAGATCAAAACTTTGTAGTACGTTAAATTCTCTTAATGCAATGTTCTGTTTATAAAAAAAAAAAAATCTTTATAAAAAACCTTTGGTTAAATCATCTTTTTTAAGTTATTTTCTCACAGATCTATGTCTAGCTAATTTTTTTGTGTCTTCCTTTGCGTTTGGAGGTTGTTCCCAACCTTTCAAAATGGCGTTTGCCTCACATCCAGTTTTGGTATATGTGTTTATCATAGTTGTTCAACAGGTTTTTGTTATGAGTTCCAGGTGCTTTCTCTCATGGGTATCCAGAATTGTGCAAAAGATGAATTTCAACTGCATCTCCAAAACTGAGTTCATGAAACGATCCAGGCATTCAATTTTTCCACCTTTCTCGTGCTTTCAAAATTCAAATTTTTGTTACAAAAAAAAGGAAACGTCATAAATCTAGCGTATATCTAGTCTATTTTCTCTGTATCCTAATCTTATCGTATAATATCCTTACCATAGAATTTTTAGGAAAATCCCACAAATGCAGTAATCTTCCAACCAAGATAAATAACCCTTTGATACATACCCTTCCTCAAACCCTACTCCCGGCTCAAAACCCTGTTCTGTTAAACCCTAAAAATATAATGGAGGTGACTGGTACAACATCTTCAGTTAACTCAAAAGGGGTATCTCAGATCACTATGAAGCTCCATGATACTGCGTTAGATCTTGAACAAGGAAAACATGCTTTACTCACCCATGAAACAAAGCTGAGGAAGCAGAAGAAGAGGTGGAGGTTCAACTAATTGGAAAGATCATAGCTCCGAATAGGCTAACAGAAAAGACTGTTAAGAACTTGAGAAATACCTGGTCTTTCATCCCGGAGGAAGAAGTCTCAGTGCTAGAAATCGAAAGAAATATTATGGTGTTCACTTTGAAGAAACTGAGTGAGGTTAATAAATTTTTTGAAGAAAGACCATGGGTTGTTGATGGAAATCTGATCATCATGCATATGTATGATCCCACTATTCCTTATAATGATTTGGATTGGGAGCATCATGAATTCTGGATTTGGCTAAAATTCTTACTTCCAGAACATTTCAACTGTAATAGAGATGGGGGAAGTGATGGGTGAGGTAGTTGCTGTGGATCCACCTAATGGGCTCCCAGAAACTGGTGATTGTTTCAGAGTTTGTTTTAAGATTAAATTGTCTACACCTATGATCAGAGGTGCTCTAGATATAACAGCAACAAGAACTTCAAAATGGTACAAACATTTCTATGAAAGATAGCCGCAAAATCTCAATGTGAGAAGAAAGCAGATTTGTTGAAGGAAATGCAGGAGAAGTTACGCACTTTTGGAGATATAAAGATGCTTACTATCAGGCCAATGATGACTAATATTCTTGCAATTAAACCTAGGAAACTCACTGTTAAGCATACCCCCTTTGTTCCACCAAAAGCTGGTATCAAAATAGATGAACCTTGCTCCAACCTTCAAGAAGATACAGTTATGGAAGAGGAGATAGTTGCTGGAAGGCTCAGGAAAAGGTCTAGGATCACCAATAGCTCACTGAACAATTCTCTAAATCCTTTGCACAATTCAGTGAAGGCATCTGATCTCACATCAATGATTAAAACCACAATGGATGTGAATCAAGTATGTGGAGTTGGGGGAACAACTAGCACTGCAAGGGGATATCAGGTAACAAAAAGTTTCTTCCCGCCTCAAACTCATTTTTTCTATTATCGCATTTATTTTCATATTTTGCTGCATAACAACTCTGCATTGGTGGCTAAAATTTATTGGTGCTGGTTTTTCTTGTTAATATTTATTGTCTGTTTTATTGCATTACGGTTATTACTTAGGCTCATCACTTCAGTTAAGAACCATCAATATAGGTTGATTAAGTCTCTCCAAATCATTGCATTAAACACTCATGCACCAATTTTATTAGTTTTGTCGATATTTATTGCATTAAATCATTTGGCCACTCTTTTTCTCTCCCATCAGTATTACCTTCTTGAAGTTTAGTGTCTCAGAAAACTAGACAATTATTACCAACATAGAGTAGAACCCATCATATTAATTCCAGCTATGAAGGTACTTGCATGGAACTGTCAAGAGACAACTAGAGATCATCTCCTCTACCTATGCAATAAACACAACCCAGATATAATTTTTGTATCTGAAACTAAGATTAACTCAGACAAAGTCTTAGGCTTGGCAAAAAATTTGCAATTCCCAAATAAAACTTTTGCCCCATCTGTTGGACGTAAAGGTGGCCTTCTTTTCTTATGAAAAGATGGCTTTGAATTAGAAATAGTACACAAGTCCAAGAACATGATTCATAGTTTAGTTAGACATGATCTGGCTAAACCAGAATGGCTCCTGTCTTGTGTTTATGGTACTCACCATCCACAAGAAAGAAAGGACATGTGGAACTTTATTAGTGAAATTGGCGAGGCCATTAATCAACCTTGGGTGGTTATTGGTGACCTCAATGTCACATTCAATAGTGAGGAAAGAAACACATCCTCCTCATCATCGGGTTCTAAATCTGCTTCCATCATACAGATCATCCAACAGTGTGTTCTACTAGACTTTGGATATAAAGGGAAAGCATTCACTTGGACTAGCAACAAACATGGTACTGGTAAGATTAAGAGTAGATTAGATAGAGCACTTGGGAATAACAACTGGCTTTTCCTGATGCACATCTCACTCATCTAGCTCAACTAGGTTCAGACCATACACCAATTCTTTTGAATTTATATAATCAGGTCTATGTGCCGTACAAAAACTGGAAGTTTTTTTGTTGTTGGTTGCTTAATCCTTCTTGCAAAGAACGAATAGTAGCTGCTTGGAAAACTAACAGTACAGGTTCAGTGGCACGTTCATCAGAGGTTGGGGGTAACAAGAAGGTTTCTGGCATAGTGGAATAAGAAGGCTTTTGGTAATATAAATGAGAAGATTCAAGGACTATATGATCAACTGGAGGTTATTCAAAAAGGAGAACGGATCCCCTCACATAAAGTCACACTATCTGACTCGAAAATCCCCACCGCCAGATCTAGAAATATATATGGTGTAGATCTGTTGCTCTATTTAATTCAGATCTGGATCAACCCGTAATCCGTGACCCGAATAGTGAAAAATAAAAAGTCAAAACTTCCCTGTTTATTTATTCTTCTTCTTCCTTCGAGATTTTCTCTCCGTTCCTGAGATATCTCTTAGAGATAAAAATCTGGATCTTTAAATGATTGAAGACTAAAGAAAATCAACTTCGTTCTGACCTTGAATATTAAAGGTGAAAAACGTGATCTGTGTCTAGTTTTTTTCTCATCATTTTTCTCATCAAATTTCTAGGGTTTTGTTGATGATGAAATTAGATTAACTTTGTTTGTTTATAGTTTTGCTAAAGCTAATACTGATCTGGGGTTTTCTATCACAGGAAAATAGATGATATTGTTGAAGCTAATGATTTAAATAGTGATGGTAAATTTTCTAAAGATTTGAAACGAGTAATGAATATGGAATTTAACTCTATTGAAGATGCAGAAGAATTTTATAAAGCATATGGTAGAAATAATGGATTTATGACGCGAAAGAGATCATCATATGCCACTAAAAAGGGAGAAGGTGTAAGCAGAGTGGTTTTTGTATGTAGTAATGAAGGAATCCATAATCCTGCTCCTAATGAAGAACATGAAGAAGAGAATTACAGGAAAATAAGGAATACTTCAACAATGAAGACAGATTGTAAAGCTATGATACATATAGCTTTCGATGGAAAACTTCAGGTATGGTACATTAGTGAGTTTATAGAAAAGCACAATCATATAATGGTTTCTCCTAAGAAGAGAATGCTTATGAGGATGAACAAGCATATGCCTGATGAAGTTAAAACCATGGTGGAAGCATTTAGCAAAACCAGACTCCCTATTGGTAAAGTTGTTATGTTATTTGGGCAAAATGAAAGTACTGGCTTTGATGAGAGAAATTGTTATAATCATTTGATAAATGTTAGAAAGTCTAAGTTGGATGTTGGAGATGCACAAGCCTTGGTTGAATATTTTAGAAGAAAGAAGCTTCAAAACCCAAGTTTCTACTCTGCAATTCAAGTGGACAGCGAAGGGAGGGCAGCAAATATATTCTGGGTGGATGGACGTTCACAGATAGCTTATGGTCATTTTGGAGATACCGTTAGTTTTGATACAACATATAAAACTAACAAATACAATATGCCTTTTGGTCCTTTCACGGGTACTAACCATCACCGTCAATCTATCACATTTGGGTTTGCATTGCTAGGAGATGAAACTGAAGATACATTTACTTGGTTGTTTACGACATGGCTTGAAGCAATGAGAGGTCATCCTCCAATTTCTATACTTACCGATCAGGATCAAGCTATGACAAATGCAATTGTGAAGGTATTTCCTGAAACCCGCCATCGTTTTTGTTTGTGGCACATTAAGAAAAAGTTTGGAGAGAAGCTAAGTCATGTGTTTTTTAAGAAGTCGGAATGTAAGAAAACTGTCAAGGCAGTTACTCGCTTTACATACACAGTTGAATATTTTGAAACTAAATGGCAGTTAATGCTTGTAGAATTTGGTTTGACAGATAATACATGGCTTAAAGGGTTATTCGACATTCACGAGAAATTGATACATGTTTATAATAGAGGGACTTTCTTTGCCGGGATGAATACAACGCAGAGAAGTGAGAGTATAAATGCTTTTTTTGATCATTATGTGAACTCCAGGACATCCCTGATAGAATTTGTCGAAAGTTGTGATCAAGCATTGGAAAGAATGTACTTAAGAGAAAGGGAAGGATATTACAAGTCTATTCATTTGAAGCGTATATATGTTTCTCAAGATTTGTTGGTACGACATGCATCTAAAGTATACACTATAGTTATTTTTAATAAAGTGCAAGTCGAATTCAACGCTTCTTTAAGATATCGATAAAAAATGCTTGAGACCAATGGTGAGGAACACACATACAATGTGTATTGGTTAATTGATGAAAAAACAGTGGAAGAATTTCTGGTCAAGATTAATATGGTAACTCAAAAGGGTACTTGTGGCTGGCAAAGTTTTGAGTTTGTTGGGATACCACGTAAACATCTGCACCACGTTTTAGTTGTTCGCCTCCACGTGACAGAGATTCCTCAATGTTATATAATGGAAAGGTGGACAAAATATGCAAACAAATGTGCAGTTATGGATTCAAATCAGTTGGTCATGAAAGATGATAAAGTTGGGATTGAAGCTATGCGAATCAGTCATTATTGTCGAGTATCAGCTGAGCTAGCTTACATGTTGGGTAAATCAGAAGCAGCATTTTCTGTGCAATGGATTTTCACAATCAAGCAGTGGCGAAAATTAAAGAAATTGGCATGCTTGAGCTTGGAAAAGAACATGGAAAAGATACAGAAGTAGAACCAGATGTAGATATAGAAGTACCAGATGTAGATAGAGACTCCTCAACCGCCGGTACATCACGCGCTATTGTTGTTGGAGAAGTACCTAATGCAGTTCCAATTCAATCTACCTTTCCTATTATGATCATGGGCAATCCCCGCATCTCTGTCACGAAAGGCAGAAAGCCTGATACTGCAAAGGGAAATGCAACAAGTAAGTCTCGCTACAAGAGTGGAATGGAAATCTTGAAGGAAGGAAAGAAACCGAGAGCCTGCAAATACTGCACACTAACAGGCCATGACAGTCGTAACTGCGAGAAAAAAAAAGCTGATAAGTTACGCGCCGATAATCTTAATCGAGTTGGTATGTCTGCATTAAGTTGCATATAATGACTTCTACTCAAAACAACTGATATAGATATGATTTTTTTGTTTTCGGCTAATCACATATACTGTACTTGGTTCCTACCAATGCTACCAATTTTTGTATTTTCATGTATATGCAAACGGTGTTGTTGCCACTGGATGTCGCATTAGATTATGCATTTATGTTGGCTCTTTTGTTTTTTTTCTAAATCAATGGACTTGTTTCTTCAATGGTATAAAAACTTTGTTTCACCTGAATTTATGTTACCACTTATTCAGTAAACACTGTCCTGTCACAGCAATGGTATTTTCCCAATCCAGGATTCTGGAACAGACCCTTGCAGTCTTGCTCATAAATTTCTACCATATGAATAACAGCTTCACCAGTACCGCAATAGTAACACAGTTCTGGCTAAAAAAGAATCTTGTTCAAAGAAAACATAACCCAACTCCAGATAACACCAGGACAAAATATTAATTTTACTAGTAGTTTTGATTCTAATGAAAGGTTGTTTCTTTGTGAAAGCAATGATTAAACTAGTGTCAAACAAGAATCAACAAGCACAAATTTACCACTTAACAAAACTTTTACAAAACCAGAAATTTTCTTTCACCTGAAAAACCTCAATGTTGCCGGAGATTGGAGCTCTGCATCTACCATGTTCTTAACCACCTTCTACAAGAAAAACTGATCCTGGATAGACCTTGTAAACCTAGATAAACTACCAAAGATTACCAATTAGAGGTTTAAAGAATGGGAAATCAAGGTTTCAAAATCAATTGAAAACTCGAAATATCATTCAATACACCCTAATAAACTCGGTAATAAAATCCTTTTCTTCTTCTGATAACCCAATTTCTTGAAAACCCAAATAAAAAAATCCTCAATTTCTTGAAAAACCCTGATTATAGAAATCCCAATCTTTCAATTGATAACCCAAAGAAAGAAAAAAAACTTTCTTCTACGAAACCACCAGAGAAAAAAAACCCTTCCTTATTCGTCTAGCTTCACTATCTAATCCCCTTTCTTCTCCGTCTCCTTCATTCTGGTGTGTTTTCTTCTTCGACCAAATAAAGTAACAAGATTTCGTGATAATGATGTAATGAGAATGAGAAGAATTATGTTTATGGGTTACGGGTATCGGGTTTATCCAGATGTAAAATTAATAAAGAAACAGATCTACACCGTTTATATATTGAGATTCAACGTCTGCGATTTTCGAGTCAGATAATGTGATATCTGGCATGTGAGGGGATCCGTTCTCTACAAAAAGATGGTGCAGTGCAAAGTACTTCTGAAATTCAAAAAATCGAATCAGAACTTGAGCACCGGAAAGGCATAAAGCATGATTTTTGGAAGCAGAAAGCTAATGATTATGTGTACAATGCAAATGCAAACCGTAGAAGAGCAAGAAGCCGCATTGATTCTCTTCAAGCAGCAGATGGTACATGGGTTTCAGATGGAGATGGGTTGCAGGCTCTTCTCACAAATCACTTTCAAGTCGTCAGCACTACTTCCAATCTGCAGCAAAATTCTCCTTTTCTTAGCAATATCCCTGCAGTCATTACAGAAAGGGAAAATGATATGCTTTCTATCATTCCCACTGAACAAGAGATTCATGATACGTTAAAAAGTATGGAACCATGGAAAGCACCGGGCATGGATGGATTCCCTCCAGGGTTTTACCAAGCTAATTGGGACGTGGTGAAAGATGATGTGGTTGTGTTTGTGCAAAGTTTGTTTTCTACTGGATTCCTCAACAAGAAGATGAATCAAACCAGGATCAGATTAATTCCCAAGGTGAATGTACCCTCCAAAGCAGCTGATTACAGGCCGATTGCGCTATGCAATACGTTATACAAAATAATCCCCAAACTTATGTCAAGAAGACTGAAGACTGTTCTAAACAAGGTTGTCTCACCCTTCCAATCTGCGTATGTACCGGGTAGACTGATCTCAGATAACATATCTTTGGCGCATGAAGTTATCCACAAACTTAAAAGAACTACAAATGTAAGTGGTGCAACGTACTTAGCATTAAAATTATACATGAGTAAAGCCTTTGATAGGCTTGAATGGAGTTTCATTATGGATGTGATGAAGGCAATGGGTTTTTCAGACAAGTGGTGTAATCTAGTGCACCATTGTATCAGCACGACACAAATCTCAGGTATTTTAAATGAGGTTGACTGCAATCCGTACCACCCTACAAGAGGCATACGTCAGGGGGATCCCCTACCCCCCTATATGTTTATTATCGCAGTGGAAGCACTTTCAAGAGCTATGCCTGTTGCAGAAAGTAAGAAAGAAATTCAAGGTGTAAGAATTACCAAAAAAGCACCAAGTATTAGTCATTTGCTTTTCGCTGATGACTGCTTGATGTTTCTTAAAACAGATGATAAGAATATAACCAATATACAAAAGATACTGGAGGATTTTAGTAGTTTCTCGGGTCAGCTTATAAATTACCAAAAGAGTGGGGTTAGCTTCAGCAAGAATATATCCGCATCAACAAGTAATAACATCATCAACCAACTTGGAGTCAAGAGAATGGATGAAAGCGAGAGATACTTGGGTATACGACTATTTCTCAAGAAAAAGAAGAAGGTCTCGTTCAAGAACTTGATAGACAATATGGAGAGCAGATTAGCTAGATGGAGGGGTAAAGATATGAGCCAAGCCGGTCGTACAATTATGGTAAAGCATGTTTTGACTGTTGTACCAATGCACCAAATGAATAATTTCAAGCTATTAGTTGAAACAATATCAAAGATGAATTCACTTAAACTAAGGTATTGGTGGAACAAACCTGATAAAGGTCTTTTCTACACTTCTTGGTCTAGAATCTGTAGAACAACGGATGATGGGGGTCTAAACATTAGAGACATGAGTTGTTTCAATCATGCTCTTCTGGCAAAAAATGCTTGGCGGTTGTGTTCAGCTCAATCAAGTCTATGTTCTACTTCTTTGAAGGCAAAGTACTTTCCAGATTCACCTCATTTACATGCTGAACTAAAAGATGATTCAACGTGGTCATGGAAATGCATCAGTAATGAGTTTGATTTTATCAAAAAGTTCAGTTGCTGGTTTCTGGGTAAAGGCAACAAGATTCACATATGGAAAGACAAATGGGTAAGGGGATTATATACTCCACCATTGGCTCACTACTCAGCTACAAATGCCTATAAGAACAAAATGGTTGAGGATTTGATTGATGAATCAACTCATAGATGGAAGGAAGAACTTGTCAGAAACCTTTTTGATGATAATACAACAACCAAAATCTTGTCAATGAGAATTTCTCATAACAGTGATGATAAATTGATATGGACTGCGACAAGGAATGGTGAGTTTTCAGTCAAGTCTGCATACACAATCCTGTACAACACCAAATATCACATAGATGAGACTTTTACGCCTGAGCATAATGGTCTTTGGAGGAAGATATGGGATTTGGATGTAATTCCTAGAATCAAACTCTTTGTATGGAAGAGTGTCAAAGATGATGCAGGTGTGAAGTTGAGACAGCAAAACATATCATACTTGAGTGTCCGGTGGCGAGATCTATTTGGTTCAAATCAATGGGACTAAGAACAACAGAGGGTAATTGGTCTTCTTTGAAGAATTGGATGACTGATTGGATTGAGGATGAGGAGTTAGATGACAGTTTAAAGTGCAAGATGGCTATTATAGCATGGTTATTGTGGAAGGAACGCTGCTCCATGGTCTTTGAGAAGACAACCAAGTCACCAGAACAGCTGCTACATAGTATAAATACCTTCCTAGATAGTGCAGAAATGGCTAGGAGGAAGAAAATTGAAAAGCAAAAGACAGAAGTGGCTGGAATGACTAAGAATACAGAAAAGAAGTGGACTGTTCCTACTAACAATTCTATTAAGATAAATTGTGATGCCTCTTTTCTTAGCAGCTCTAAACAATGTGGCATTGGACTAATTGCTCGTGATTGTGCAGGTACCCATATCAGGTCGAGAGTCATCTTCATCCCAGCAGCGGTAGATGCAGAGGAAGTGGAGTGCTTAGCGGCAAGAGGCAGTAAGTGGGCACTACATTTGGGTTTCGACAAAGTTCAGTTTGAGTCAGATGCAGAACGGGTGGTGAAAGCTATTAATGGGAATAGTCAGTCCATTGCTTGGCAAAATAAAAGTGTCGTTGAAGATGTGTACTTCAACCTTTCTAAGTTCAATTTTTCTAGTTTCAGTTATGTTAATAGAGCTGCTAACAGCTGCGCAGACTCTTTAGCTAAATATGCTCGTAAAAACAATGTCTTTGTTGATTGGGTTGGAGATCCTCCAGGTTTTCTGTCTCCTAGTATTGTGTCAGACTATTTTTCAGAGAAGTTTAAATAAAATCATTCTATACGTATCAAAAAAAAAAATGTGTGAATTAATCAGTACAAAACGAAACTTTGGTAATTCAACCTTAATTCCACCAAGGTTGTGCAAAGTTGTTTATATAGGTTGTTTGAGAAAAAAAATTGGTGGTGTACTCGGTATCCTCGTCTTTTCATGAACTATTGTAGTTCATTGGTGAACCTACTGTTCATCTTTCTGAAAATGTTAATGAGAGGGGATGGAGACTTGGTTCCGAGTTCTCGATGGCTAGTTGATATGCATCTTTAGACTTAGACGGATATCTATCTTTTCCACAAAGGTTTGTTTCCTTGTCTGTGTCACTTTGTCATAAAGGTACGCCAACTCTAGACTTCGTATATAGATCTGGGAAAGTAGATAATCCGATATGTTTATTCTGTAATGTCGTTGTGGAGGCACAAGACGACTTGTTTCTTTGTTGCAAAGAAACAACAAAAATATGGAATTATTTCTTAGATAATTGTAATTTAAACTGGACATTCGTCGTCGAAGGTGTAAAGCAAACAGTTAGAAAGATTTGCAGTATGTCAACATTTGCGATTTGGTGGACCTTCTGGAGGAAGAGAAATAACAAGTAATGTAAGGCTAAGTCTAATATTTGCTTTTCCTGACCTCCTAGTCGTCACTAGGTGGTTTTGTTTTGTTTTCTTGGGTGATAAAAACTCTTTTGTTTTTTTTTTTTTTGTTTTTTTTTT
>JAJJMA010329426.1:349-14999 GCA_023529015.1 Papaver nudicaule
GAAAGAAGACCCCACGATTCTGCTGTGATTGCCGTGGTTATTCCGAGAGAGATCGCCATTGCTTGTAGAAGGTTCCCATCGGCATTTCTAGCGATAACCCCAATTCCCGCTGAGCCTGGATTGCCTTTTGAAGCACCATCCATATTAATTTTGATCCAATCTTGTTGGGGGGGGCTGCCATGCAATCTGTATTGTGATAGTTTGCCTGGGACCAGTGTGGAGCTGTGTCGGAGGTACATCCGGGAGAAATGGTATGATATGGGTTCTTGACCACTCAAATTCCCTCCAAAGGACCAGAATGACTTGAAAGATTTGCCCAGGAGGATGTGTAAGTCGCTTGTATAGACGATCATTGCGAGCAAGCCAAATATGCCATATTGTGAAAAGCAAAAGATTCTGCTGCGGTTCCGGAACACATATACGAAGCATATCATTTAATGTGAAAGGACGCAAAAAGGTTGTCGTCATTGGAGGAAAGGACCGGATCAGGAAATCCCAAACAAGTTGTCAAACTTCAGCTGCAAAGCTGCACTTAAAAAATAAATGGTTAGTAGTTTCTCTAAAGTCATAGCAAGTTGTGCAGATTCCTGACTCCAAAATATTGTGGGCGTTGAGGACATCAAAGGTTGGGATGGCCTCGTGAATGGCTTTCCACAAGAAAAGCCTGATTTTATATGGGCATGAAAACTTCCAAATGAGTCTCGAAAGTTCCGCCTTCTGTGGATCAACGAAAAGCGGGGAGTTGCCGTCATTCTCAACCAATATCTGGTATCCGGTTTTGACTGAAGTTAAAATAGCTTATCAACCATTCCCCATCTCTAACTAACTATAGATAGATGTTTGTATTGGGGTAGGTGTGTCCTCTTCTAGGTCTTCTCTGCCCTTATATTAACCCAACTTACAAGGACCAGTACCGAGTGGTGGCAACCGGATAGGATTCCAACATAATTGGAGGGATATAATTGAGGGGAGAATTGAGCAATTATTTAACCATCCTTATCACCTTCTTTAGGCCCCTTTATATGGTAAAGGCAAAACAAGTGTTTTGCCTTGTTTGCCCCACTATGGAAGGGGCAAAAAACAAAAACGAGCAGGCAAACCGTCAGATTTGGCGGTTTGCCGCACCAACTGAACTAACTAGCGATAGCTGGTTAGTTCTGCGGTCGAGAGACACTCTCTTGACAGGGAATAACTCTCTCGAGGTCGGTAAACAGAATCTCGACCTCGAGATTCTGAACCACGATCGACAGTAATTCTATATAATAATCCAACGGTCATATTTTTTAGATGCCTATAAATACGAAATTTCTCCATCATTTCAATCACAACAATCACAAATCATCCCTTCACTTCTCAAAAATTTCCAATCTTTTTAGTTCAATCTCTGCTAAATCTAGATTAGTTTTTGTTAATTTTTTTTATTATGGGTTCACCACAATATGAACCGAAATATAGTGAATTTAGTGCATTTGTAGATCTTTTGTGTATCAATCTCTTCAGCCTAATGCCGAACAAAATTTCTGGGAAGACATATTTAACAACTATACCACGGAGTACCAGGATTACAGAGGTCGGGATCCAAGCAAGCTGAAAAAGAGATTTTTAACAATTAATTCACATGTTCTGGAGTTTGTTGCGCTAGTCCTCCGAATGAATCAAAAGAAGATGGTTGGTGAAACTAATGACGAAGTTTTAAGCAGGTCGCTAAATGAATGGAAAAATTTGAAAAAAGGAAAACCATTTTACTTTTTAAATTGCTTCCATGTTTTGCTTACATTGAGAAACATCTACAACCCCTATTTTTAAAAAAAAAAACTAAACATTCGACTTATGTTCAAAATTTCATTATATTTTTCATTTAAAATATAGATCTAGGTAACGACCAAAATTTGATCTACGTAACTTTACCCGTATCAAACACTCAATTATGGCTAGGTATGATTCAACTGAAGATCTAGCAATCCTTACATCTTGGTATAATCAGATAGGCATTTCCGATGTTCAACGACAGACGGTTCCAGCTTCAGTTTTATGGGAGCAAGTGTGGAGCAACTACAAGGAAAATTATGGTAATCCTCGGCACAAATCTTCCCAAAAAAATCCGTGATAGGTTTGCTGTGATTACCAAAACAGTAACAAATTATGTACACATACAAGTGGCTATTTATAAAGGGCTTGCAATTCCTCCGGATGTCGATATAATAGAGGAACTCGGAAGGCGATTCTATCTTCAAAGATACAGGAAACCATTTACACAGTTGATGGGAGCTACCAATTTCTGAAGGATAGATTTCCCCAATTCAACCCAGAAAATACTCCTTACGATCCACCAGAATAATTTAATATTTAAATTAGTGACCAAGGTAACGACGAAAATTTGACCCACTTAATATTTTCCCACAATGTCAAATCCTTTAAGACGGCGAAATGCTACACCTTCTTCTTCTACACCATCATCTCCTCCACCATCTTCTCCCCCAAACTTTGTTTTACTCGGTACTCCTCCACCATCTTCTCCTCCAAACTTTGTTTTACTCGGTACTCCTCCAGCATCTCCGAAGTTTCGGAGCATTACTGAGAAGTTAGTCCATAACTACTACTACACTGAACCTTTATCTAAACCTCCCCCTTTATTCACTCCTCCGCCATTTAAAAGACTGTATCCTACTTCTCCTAGACACTATGGTAACCCAGTAGTTAAGCGATGCAAATCTTCCACAACTTCCTCATCTTCATCATCTAAGACTAAAAAAGAACCTGCACCCAAAAAACCTGCAAATCCTCTAGATTCATTACCAGATGCACCTAAACCTCGTCCTAAATTTACGTGGAATGAAGATTTATGTCTTTGTACAAACTATATGCTTTTTTATCCAACCTCGGACGATATAAAACACAATCGTGTTAAGGTAAATAAGCCACAATTGTGGACTACTGTCACTGCAGACTTCAAATTAGATAGATGTCAGTCCAAAGTTGCGCGTGATCTGAATACTTTGTGGTCACGTTGGAGAAAAATACACCAAAGAGTCCATGAATTTATGCACTTAGGGAGATTGATCAAAGGTCATTTTCCGGAAGATATTGATGATGAAAATTTGGTGAGGACTTTGAAGCAATGGCATCGACGTAAAGGAAAGAAATTCAAGTACGAACAACATTACCGTTTCCTCAAGTGTTTTCTTATTAATCGTTATGTGTCTTGAGAAATAAGGCTCTTTCATATGTGTGGCTTGAGAAATAAGGCTCTTTCATATGGGGTCCGAGTGTAGTTTGGTTCTTGTTCGTTAACTTCGTTAGACCTAACACAGTCTTTTATTTTTGGTAAAAGTCGAATGAGTGTGGTTTGCTTCGACTTTACCAAAATAAAGAACTGTGTTAGGCCAAACCGATCTGTTATCAGACAACCTAGATACAGCTCCCCATAGGAAAGAACATCAGTGTAAAAAATCATGCTCTTTCCTAGGGGTAAAGGCAAATCAACTTGTAAGGTTAAATAAGATTAGTTTGCCTATGTCCATAGGAAGGAGCATTTTTATTTGTGAATGTACTAAAATTATGACTGATGCAAAATGGAAATGAGTCTTCATTAAATATATTTTCTTTAAATCTTTCGCTAATACTTTTTCATTACATACTGTCGTTAAATATTTTGTCTAAATCTTTCGTTAATACTTTCATTACATACTGTCGTGAATCAATTTCATCACATATTGTCATTAAATATTATCCCGTTAATACTTTCGTTAATACTATCGTTAATAATGTCCAGTTTATTTACTTAATATTAGTCCCGGTTGATTGTTGCTTCTTATTCGTTAACTTCGTGTGACTTCCGTTAAACAAAGTCGTGGTTGATTGTTGGTTGCTTCTTGTTCGTTAACTTCATGTGACGAATGTTGCTGAGAATGCGCTCTTTAGTAGACTTTTTTGCTTTCAATTTTTCGTTGGCTGGAACGTTTGGAACTCTCGCTTGTAAGTGCCTCCTCTTTGGTGCAAATTTCTTCGCCTCATTAATTTCCAAAATCTTCACACTTCTAAGACTTTTACTATGCTCTATCTTTTTATAACTTTTACAGATTTTGTCAACTGCTTTTGTTAGCGTAGCTCCACTGGTAACAAGTTTGTTTGCTGCTTCACGTAAAACTTCAGTGAAATCAAGTTTTTTCGCTACCTCTCGTACTGCTATTGCCCTACGAACACGGAATTTGTTAAAACTAGTCTCAGGAAAATATGACATCTTCATTTTTGGTATGAAGGAAGGGAAGAGAGTAAGTTTTTGGTGTGATTTTTTTAGTGTGAAACTCGTCAATTTATACTCGAAAGAATGTTTACCGTTAGAGAGAAACATTACCGTTAGACACAGACTCTAACGGTCGACATAGAGATTCTCTATTGAGAGAAAGACTCTCGACGTCGAGATTGTCTCTCTCGACCGTTAGAGTGTTCCACTCTACCATAGTGGGAAACACGTTTTGTCTGGCCACGTGGCCAGGCAAATCACAAAAAAAGACCCCTTGCATAGGAAGGGGCCTTACTCTTGTTAAATAGTACCACATCGCCTAGGACAACCTGGGTGATGTAGTAAGCCTTGGGCAATCCTATGAGCATGTAGTCCATGCTTCTGTGTGAGGAATTGGTCAAGCGTTTGCTCTCCGGGTTTTATATCGTCGTCTTATACCAAGTATAAACGTCTCAGGAATCGTCCCCGGTTGTTAATCACATTGCTTTCAGTTTGTTCGGGTCCTATGTTGCTGCTATTTTGTAGTTGTTGCTCGGTGTTGTTATCCCTTTGGTGCATGTCAGAAGGTGAGCGGATTGTTTCTTTATCCTTGCTAGTCCAGCATAGCATGGTGTGCTTCTGGAATGTATGTTCATTGCTCCTTCTCATTGGCGCGGGGACCCTATTAGGCTTCGTCGCCTCTGTAAGCTGGTGATGCCTCTTGACTTGGTCATTGTGCTGAAGTGCCTTGGGGGTATTTTGGGTTTTAGTTGTTAGTTGTATATGCATTGTCTTCCGTCAGGGTTTTCTTTCTCGTGTCTCTGTGGGCGGCAGTCTCTCCTCTATGAGGGGTGTATTATATGCATCTAGGCTTTGGGATGAAGTGCGAGGGGAGTGGTTTTTTTTATTATTATTTTGCAAATCGGGAAGTTATTGTCTTATCTCTAGAAGCATGAGGCCCGTGAAGTCACCATATGTAAATACCAGAGGAAAAACTAGAATCTCAAAATGCGCGTTCTATTCAAGATATAAAAGTCAAAGAAGGTACAGACACTCTGCTCTAGAAAGTAATACATAAACTTCCCATACTAAAACCAATCTGAGGAAATCAGAAAAAGAGAAGGACTATTTATAGAGACATAGTCCCGTTAAGATACAGACACGTGTTGGACAAACTCTCTCTCTCTCTTCTGATCTCCCCTGTCACCCGTACACGTACTGACTTTTGGACCAACTGCTACCTGACACCCTTCTGTTTCAGGAGGGCAGACCTGACACATGTTTCCTCCTGCACGTGTGCTCTTGTACTGCTTCTTCTCCTCCCCTCTCTTCTCCTTGGCGCTAAACCATCTTTTTTTCTCTCTTGCCTTGCACTAAACCCCTTTGCTCTCCTGGCATCGGAGGCATGTCGCCTTCCCGGCTCTTCCTCCCCTTGCTTCCCCTCATTTTCTCTTGGCGTCAGGGGTATGTAGCTCCCCGCCTCTTTCTCTCTCTTCCTTTCCCTTCCTTCTTCTCTCACCTCCTCCTTGGCGTTGGGATCGCTCCCTGCCTACTTCCTTCTTCTCTCCTTCTCCTCTTTCTCTCTATCTCTCTCTGCTGGCGCTGAGCCCCTATGGCTCCCCGCCCTCTCCTCTCATGCCTCATTTTTAGGGTATCTAGAGTTGCAAGTCGTTTCCTGGGCATCGTTCGTAGTCAATAACATGTCACTAGACCTGCCCTTGAACAGCTCCGTCATTTAACATATCTGGATGGAGCTTCGCATTGCCATACTATCCATATACTTCCTCCCTCTTAGTAAAAATATCATTCTTTGGCCTTTAAAATTCCCAGAAAATTAAACTCCACTGCTTGGAGTTTCAAGTCATTCTAACAGATAGAGTAGTAAAACTTTCAAATAGTGTACTATCAGATTTGGCAAAAAAATAAGAAATAAAAAAATTGTGAGGTCATTGATGTTACCGTTATGACTCGAGAGTCCAGACGTACTGTCTCGGGGTCACCAGATGTTAGAATCAAGGTGTGTTTAAATTTTTGGATTGGATTGAGGTGGTCAATGGTACTACCACACCAATTGGCATTGACATATTTGTGGTGGAGCGCAGATGTTGCTGTAGTATACTGGTAAAGTTGTTGGGTGATAATACTAGTGATCTGAGTTCAAAACTCGTCAGCATCGGTGTGAGAGATTTTTCTTTATTTCTTTACTTAGCTACCTGGGTTTGTAGGTAGTGGGCTTCGGCCCAACTTTCAATATAACCTTTCAAATAAAAAAAAAAAAATTGTGGTGTTGTCATGGCCATAATGCCCACTTGTATAATTGTTATGGGCCGAAATTTGGGGATGTTGTCAAGACCACAATGCCCACTTGTATAATTCGACGTTTTAGATGGAATAGGTTTCCTTCGTATGTATAAGAAAACTAGGATTTCTCTCCTCCTATAAATACATACACCACTCTTACCGACGTTTAAAAAAAAAAAGACAAGCACAACCCTAGGTTTTTTTGCTTTCTTACAGACAGATCGATCGATCATGGAAGAAGGAGTGAAGGGCGTCATTGCTGGTCTTCTTGTAGCAGTTGCTGCGTTGTTCTCTATTTTTTGTTGTTATGGTCTTATCTATGTCTGGATCAGGGAATGCATTGATTATTACATCCGTGGTGTACCTGCTGCCATTAACAACAAATCAACAGATGCTACTGCCAGTACCAGTGACGATGACGACGAAGAACCACCACGTAGTTTGTTTCTCCATCCCATGGCGCTTGCCTGCCCACTGGCTACTTGGTTGTGCATTGCTCGCTTAATGCTATTCGACAACTTATTATATGAAGTATTGTGCATCGCAAGCCTCTCTATTATACATTATCACATTCTATCCCCTTTTTATGTCAAATCGGCAAAGTGGTTAGTGTCACGGTGCTACAAATACAATTCGAGCGGCTCGCGGGATGTTGTGTATCTTCTAATTGGGCTCTTGATTGTGGTTGTAAGTCTCGGGGTACTGAAGACGAGCGTCGAGGCTCATGCCATCGTTGCCGCCTTAGCTACTACTATTATGTCTGTCATAGCATACGGTTGGAAAAAAGACAGATCAGGAATTACAAATGGGATTGCATATGGATACTGCGCACATCTAATTTTTGGGCACGATTCATGGTACCAGGAACGAGAAGTAGGAAGGATATTGCTAGTCCCATTGATCTTCTTTGCTTATGCAAAGGCGACCGAAGTGGCTGCAGAAGGCACCAAAGTGGCTAATCTGCAGAGCGAAGCGGGCAAAAAGCTTCCCGTGCAGGAGAATCAATGCATTGATCATATAGTGTAGGAAGTCTAGTCTCGTTTCTTCTTCTTTATTTATTTTTTCCCCCTGAATTCTTTTCACTGTAATTTTCTACATAATTCTGCAGTTTATTTATAAATATGTCAGTGTTAGCCAATTACAAGAGAACTTCGATAAATTAATACGCGACAAATTAATAACTTCGCTAAAATAATAAATTTTTATGGTCCCAATTAGGTTTGCATAAGCTAAATTTTAACTCGATAAACTAATAACTTCGTTTAATTAATAATTTTTTTTGGTCCTGATGCTATTAATTTATCGAAGTTTTACTGTACTTAAACCAAGATTGCGTTTTAATAAACAAAGTGATCAAAGCCCCTGAACTTCAGCTTCAGGCCAATGTTGCAAGGCTATTTTTTGTGCCTTTTCATCTTTGGATTAATCTTTGCCAACCTGAATAATAAGAGTACGTACAGTGATGTATATGAGATTGTTTGACCAAAACTGATTTTTCGAAACTAAGGATGGATTATTTCGAAAAGGAACAAAAGCATGGTGCAACAGGGCAAGAATACAAGGCACACAGTCCACAACCGAGCCCCCCACAGAAAGAAAATGAGAATACACCCAGCTCTTGTCCTTGCACCTGGCGTTGGTGGAACAGAGGTTTCTGGTTTCTCAATGTTGAAGAAAGATACCGAATAACATTTGAAAGGGAAACCAAATTAGTTTAAGAATACTGAAATGCGAAACTAGCATTTGAAAGAATAAAAAGTACTCCGTAGAATTTAGGAAATGATTAGGCTAATTGGTCACCAGAGCACTGCTTTGTTGGATATTTTCAAAAAGGTTTTGGAAAATAACTTGTTTTTATGATGAAAAACGGAGAGAAACAAAGAGTTTTGGTTCGAAAGTGGCCAGTAAAGTCACCGGCAGGCATGGCCGGAGACTAGCCATGCCAAGCCAAGTGGAGTTGCTGTTGGGCAATGTTGGTTGTGTCTTACTGTTGGGCCAAGTTAATTTGTGTCATGTTAGCCCATTTTTTCTAGGTCATGTGAATGGGCTTGCGTGCATGGGTCATTTGATCATTTTGAGTATTATGAATGTGCATCGTGTGTAGGGTCGAGCAAAACAACCGGACCGCGGAATTCACCCCCGTCCGTAAAATTGCAGGTAAAAATTAATCTGCCAGTTCTTATGGGCTGGACACGGTTGTATTTTCAAATCTGCATTATTTGGCGGATCGGACGCGGTTGTATTTCTAATCCGCGGATTTATCTGCAACCGTAGCTACTATAGAAATCACACGTATCATACCTTCAAAAAAAAATATACACGTAACATAAGTGATCCACGATAATATTCATCCTCCCTAAATTTGGCCCCATGAATGAGTATTTGGCCCCATGAAAAAATAATTCCGGTGGATTGTATATAGTAAAATCGGGAAACCCCTTATAAAAGAAGACTGTTTTACCCTTTCTCAATTAGTTGCTAATTACATGATTAAAGTCTAAACAAGATTAATTAGTCTTAATTCTCATATTAAAACAAGATTAAAAATGATCAAACATGAGAATCACCCAAGTTTTTTTAACCAAAATCTTGATTCTGAACAACGGACAATCGGTCTATATATATAGACACTTAAGCCGATTATGCTTGGGTTCTCGAACAATCGGTAAATATTATTACCCAAATAGGCCGATTAATGTTAAGCTACCTAGAAATTTAAACAACTTAATCGGTATACCCATACACATTTATTGGCCGATAGACTTTCAAGGTGAAAGTTCTTGAAAAATAATCGTTGTAAACTAATGAACATAAAGGACGATTATGTGTACACAGGAGATTCATATATTTGAGCATTCTTAATCGGTGTATCTTAGAACCATCATCTAACGATTTGAAAAAATGGATTTTCCTGGAAGTCAATAATCGTTTTTGGAAATCAATATTATAGAACGATTGTCAGACAATCGTTCGATGTGTACACCAAGGTAAACCGATTAAGCCATAAAAACTGACAGAAATCTAAGTACATAAACCACATTCATTCACATAAACTAGCAACCAAAGTTAACATCCTACACAAACATGCCAAGGAAGTTTAAAGTCGACACAACCAAAGTTAAACAACATAACGAACGAGTTTTAAGTCAACATAACCAAAGTTAAACAAGTGTTTTCAAACTAGTTAGAGTTTAACCACGACCACGACCTCTTCCACCACCGCGACCTCCACGAGCACTACTACTACCACCTCGAGCTTTTTTATCTGGTGGTGCTTCTTGTGTAGCCTCACCACCGCGACCACCACGACCTCTTCCACCACCACCACCACCACCACCACGACCTCGTTTAGGTCATGGTTCTTGTGCATCTTCATGAGCAGCGCTTATTGTGGCTTCATTCCCCTTGTCTTGCGCTTTGGCCTCTCCGGTGGTGGTTCTTGAGATTTTCCAAACAAATCTCCACGTCGTTTATTCTCCAGGTTCAACAATTGTTTAAGAGATTTGTTCAAGATCCTCTCAGCCGTCTTATCTATACCACCTTTCACAATCTCTTTCTGGAACTCCTTGATCATTTTGCCGACTCGAGGTCTCTGTTTTCAATCATACAACATACACTAAGTACATATATATAATGATTAAAGCTAATAGGACTCAAGAGAATACTTACATATACATCGACGACTTCTTTTGGATCAGCAATAAACTTTCTATTATCAGGGCGTATGACATGAGGATAGGAAGTCATCTTCAACCACTCCATATATCCAGGGAAGACCCAATCATTCGGAAAGATAGGAGCATCAAGGTCAACCAAATGCTGACCTCTGTTGTCCCAATCAGTGGATGTACAAGGAGGTTTGTGCACAATTTCAATTGCATGAGGATAGGACATACGTATGTCCCTATCAAATCCACCCAATCCGAGCGCCTCTTCGCTTGGTTCTTTTTGTACACCACCACATTGACGAGCCACTCTTGTCAGATTGTAGAAAACATATCCGGAGGGGTGAAACAATTGACCAAAGTACCTTTGTACGCGGCTACGAACACTCTTTCATTCTTCTCTCCTTTTAATGTAAGGGTCGAAGACAACTTTCTCCACGGGATAGTTGTCCAACCGAGTCCTAATATCAATCAATTCTTGCTCTGGTCCCGAGGACTTCCCGTTGTACTTGTATTTGTTTCCTAGATAGTGAGGACCTTCACCCTTTCCCTAATCAGGGTTCTCCTTCGCCCTTTCGGCAAACTCTGGGAAGTGCAAATATATGAACGCCTACAAGTGAAGCATGGGAGTATAAGATACTAAGTATACTACCACAAAAAGGATAATGACAA
Source organism: Papaver nudicaule (assembly GCA_023529015.1). Taxonomy (NCBI): domain Eukaryota; kingdom Viridiplantae; phylum Streptophyta; class Magnoliopsida; order Ranunculales; family Papaveraceae; genus Papaver; species Papaver nudicaule. Next base: position 11,210 of record JAJJMA010329426.1, read on the forward strand.
ATGAATGTACATGGATTACCTGAAGCATAGGCATACTGCCCCCAATTTGATCCTTCTCCGCCCTAGAAGCTTTTCTCATCTCATTTAACAAGACTGCAAGACAAGCAGTGCCCCATGAGATCTCATTCAACCTATCCAAGTCAGCCAAAAACTGCACATAGGTGGCACTCACTCGAGAACCATATGTGTCGGGGAATATGACACATCCCAAGATGTAGAGAATGTACGCAGTGGCTATCGCAGTGACCCGCTTGGGATCCAACTTGCCCTCCTCATGAAGCCGCAGAGTCCCCTTGAATTGGTCCCTCAGAGATTTCAATTGGAATGTCTTCGACCTTTGGTTTCCAGAATACATCTCTTTATCGGTCTTCGCCTTGTCCCAACCCCATTTGGCTTCGGTAAATGCATAGATAAGCGTCCAGTCAAGGTCCTTGGCGAAGGCGGAGACCTCGGGTGCGCCTTCCACGTCCTTGAGAAAGTCCATGTCCTTGGTAAAGCCGATGCTCCTAACTGATTTGCCTTCAATGCTTAGACCTGTAATCTCATGAGCATCATCCGGAGTGATGGTCTTCTCGCCAAACCAGAAGTGCAAAGAATCTGTCTCCGCATAATACCTCTCAAGGAATGCAGAAACAAGTGGTCTGTCATATCCAATGGTGGAAGTACTGGCAATGGCAGGATACAACCTCGAGTTCTTGACGATCTCGACCACTTGAGGGGATTCACCGCTAGCTAACCACTTCTCCAATGCTTCAGGATCCTCAGGGCGTGCACCTACCCTTTCTAAGGGCCATTTGCCCATCTTTCCCGACGCCGATTGGTGTTTGAGAAGACGTATTGCATCCTCGTGATCCTACAAAACATAGATGTTTTGTAACATGAAATGGAGTTATCTTGGATGAATAAACGAAGAAAAATAGAACTAAATGAGATACTTACGATGGTTCTGTATACGATATTGGCCCAACTACCCACGTAGGCCCATAAGACGTCTATATTATCCAAAGGATTACCTAGCTCCTCGTCGGAAAACATCTGCTCTTTGGTTGGCATGTAACTCCTCATTTGTTTCTTAGCCTTCTTTTCTTGAGCCCCCTGTTGTCCACCTCTTGTTAAGCCCCCTGTTGTCCACCCTCTTGTTGTATTGGTTGCTGGGGCTGTACAATTTGAAGCGGTTGTATTGGTTGTTCAGGTGCTTCATTCTCGGGCTCTTCCCCCGCCGGTAAGACAGGTAACTCTTCACCCGCTGGTTGTTGAACATCACCCGCATCAACTGGGGATTTCTCTTGTGTTTCTTCAACTGCAGGTGTTGTTGTTTCAGAGATGTTTTGATCGACATCAAGCTGTCTAGCAGCAGCTTTACGACTGGCCGCGCTCAAAGGTGCACCACCCTCTCTACGGGGAGGCAATCTAACTTGTGTGGCGGCAGGATCTGCAACAGGATAATGTCTCTTCTTCTTGACAACCTCTTTAACCTTAGCCTGTGGTGTGTTGGATTTCATGTTTTCCCTGTAACACCAAACAAGAAACAAATTAAAAGTTACACAGAAACCAATCGGCTCAAATAAAATGAAATATAAACCGATTAATAACATAAGAAAAAAAAATGGTGGACATTGGTGAAAAAATAAACCGATTATATTTTCGTACTTACACCAATCGGCTTTTGTAAGTGTTTATAACCAACGATTATGGAGTCACGGGAAAATCAAGATTTGTATACTACATTAATCGGCACACAAAGACATAAAACGATTATGAAAGGAAGAAATAAACGGTGAACATGTTTATGAATATTAACCGATTAAATTCTGGCTCAAATCAGTCGGTTTATTCACATGGAAACAATCAACGATTAAGGCTAAGAAACTTTAGGAATTTTTAGCCTGAAAAATTAATGCAATCGGCTTAAATAAGACAACATATATAACGAATAACAACTGCTATCGGCTTACTAAACACAAAAGAAGAAACGATTATGGCAGAATTCTTTCGTTGATTATTCATACGAAATTGTAACGATTGTGCCCTAGAATTCGAAAAGACAAATTTCTAAATTTTAAAGGAAAAACTAATCGGTTTATGTTCAATTGAATATAAAACGATGGAAAATAATCGTTTTCATGACCGTGGTTGACAGTCTTTTTCTTTACATAAGCAAACTACTCAAAGCTAAAATACCCATACCTTTTCGGGATAAGGGAAAGTGGTTTAGATAAGAGAGTTTAGCTTTAAGTGAAAAGGGATAAGAATTGAATTCATATCCACAGAACCAAAGAACAGAGAAGATGTGAAAAATATCTATCTTCTTCAATGAGTGGAAGGAATATATGGGTCCAAAGTGAGTCTTACTTGTAGATGTCGCAGTCTCTTAAAGACAATTTTGTGTGCTGTTTTACGCTTTGATTTGCATGGTGCTTTCCTTTAAGGTGTGCTGTGTGGAACAATCAGTTCTCTGTTCCATGTTAGTTCGACACGACATTGCTCCCAATCTCATTATTTGAGTTATTTCAAAATGGACTAGGCTATCTATCATTTCATCACAACTACTGCACCATAGACGCGTGTGTTAAGGAAACCACACATCGAATATCAATCAATTTTTTGATGAAAATGTCGTTCCATTAATAATACTCACAAAAAAGTAATTGTCCCAAACCATCGGCTTATATCAGGGCAAAATGATAGAAAATGCATCCAGCTTTAATCCCTCTTGTGCCGCAGTTTTATATGGAAGTTTAATACACTGTCTTCTTCCTACAAAACCAAATAAAAAAAACAGCATTTTTCTGGGACAGTGGTAGAATGACATTAGTTCTAAAATGGATTTTGATACTGAACTCCATCTTAAACAGTGACGGAGCCAGGATTTTTAGTTGGGTGGTGCATTGCCAAATTTTAAAGATGCTGGAATTGATCTTGTATCTTAATTCTTTGTTGGGTTTATTCTTCTTCGTCTTTCCCCTTCTTGGACGAATTATAAGAAGAAACTTCAGCATGTTGAAATTAACTATGACTCAGAAGGTTTGCAACGTCGCCATCGTATTGAAGAGTTTCAGTCTAAGTGATAAATTAAGGATAGTCGGTAAACCAATCATCAATCTAAGATTAATATTGTCGCAAAATCAAAAACTATGAATTTTGAAGACTATGAATGATACTTAGGTTAAGAATAAAAATTCTAATAACAAGAAAGATAAGAAGAAGGGCACCTGCTACTTCTATAAGAAATCCGGCCATTTGCTTGTGACTATCGTCAACGTAAAAAACAATAGAAAAGTGAATTGAATGTTGTTGATGAAGAAGACAAACTTGTTATAGTAGTGGCACGATACAGGTGCAACCATTCATATCTATAAAGAAAAAAAATATTTACCAGAATTATGGATTGTTACTGGTGACGGGAATGAAGTAACTTCAACTAACAAATGTCAGCAACAAAGTGGTTGGCAAAGGCACTATCGAACTCTTGCTTGCATCAAGAAAGACTACTACTCTTACTAATGTTTTATATGTCCCTGGCATTAAAAACCTTGTTTTAAGAGTTCTTGTTACCAAGGCATGATTCAGGGTTACGTATGAGTCTGATTAGTTTATATTGTCCAAAAACAGAATGTTTACTGGACGAGGAAAATCTTGTGATAGAATGGATCTTAATTTACCTGGCTAATTCGGGGCGAGCCAGTTTTTAATGGGGGTGAAGGCGAATCCAAAATAGGGTCACAATGAAGTAAAGAGGTCATCCCATATGAAATATATTTTTTTAAATACAAAACAACCCTTGATTAGT
>JAJJMA010329489.1:0-10279 GCA_023529015.1 Papaver nudicaule
TACATATAGCAAAATGCAATTTTTGAGTGAATCAACAAAGAAAATTACTTAGTCAGTATTCAGTACGTATGTTTTGGGTGACCAATATTAGACTAAGCTATTAATACAAACATTCCCATTAGATGTCTATAGTGCGAGACCACGAACATAAATTAGACACAAACTAAACATTCCCATTAGACACAACAGTACAATTTTCATGCTTACTACAAGTAACCCAAGGATATCAATTGCTTAACCCATCTCACTCAGTTAAGAGATGTCGACCAGAATCCCAAATTTTAGATTACAGAAGTACAAGAGAAACAGAACCTACAACAAACAGGTCAATCCAAATATGTTGATCAAGAATGATTAAATCAAGTATTCATGAGATTAGTAAAATTGGAACCAAAATCAAAACACAATTACAAAACCCAGCAAAGATATTCAATAAAGTAAGAATTGAGAAAAGAGAGGGGGTATTACCAGCCATTGTTTGAAAGAAGAAATGTCAAGAGTTCCATCTGATGTTGAGAACAAAAGGGTCTCTAGTAGTTCCCTTATACAACAAAGTATGTTTCTTTAACCATGTCTCTGTCACCACAGCACCAACACCACCACCACCACCACCATACTACAATCACCACACCACCACAACCGGCTATCCACCACCAACATCCCCGACAACAAATAAAAAACCCATTTCAGAAATCAAATAAAAATCCATTTTGAATCGAAAACGAAAATCAAAAACCTAAATCATTAAAAATTCCAATTTTGAGAAACCCTAACTTCAATTTCTACCCCATGTATCAAATAAACACAATTAAATCAAAACCCAGATCAAATTAGATCAAATCCTTCTCGAAAACGAAAGTAATGATGACCTTAAGCTTAGAATCAACTCTACTAATGAAATTTGGTACATGCAGGAATGGATCTAAGGAAGAAGATGGATGGAAGAAAAAAGAAAAGAAAACTGCCGCTACGGGTCTAGGGTTTTGGTCTTGGTTTTGACAATGATTGATGGTGTTACCAGTGAAGTAGAAGATGTTACCGATGAAGATGTTAAACAGTAGAAAATTGGCTGATTTTGTAGGAGTAATGGCTGATTGTGGGTGTAACAGAGAAGGGAGGAAGAAGAAGACGAAGAAGGAGAGGAAAAGAAGCGGCGGTGGTGGTAACAGAGAAGATAAGTATTTTAAGTTTAGGGTTATTACTAATTAAAGGGTAGTCTAGTGAATAGGTTATAAAGGAAGGGGTAATTTAGTAGTTTGATACTATTTTGTCACGTAGTAGAAGGCCAAAATTTTTTTTGGGAGGCCAAAAAAAACACGGTTCTTCTTAAAGGTTGTTCATTAAAAAAAAATAGTATTGTCTTCTTTTAGTTGACGATAACATTTCTCATTTCTTTCCAAATGGATGAAAACGACAACTATCTTAAAACAGAAATGTCTTCTTGCAAGTAAGCACACGATGCTTTGTCTTATTTATCAGCTAAACTCTACAGTCTACACCCTAGTACTGTAGTAGTAAGAATAAGAACAAAGTAAAATTGATGCAAGTTGAAAAATCCATTTCTAAATTCTTAGGCTGTCTAATGGGGATTCAACTTCCCTTAAAAGCGTGGCCTAAACCCCAACTTCAACTTCCCTTAAATAAGGGAAGTGGAAGTTGAATTCTACTTAGGCGCTTAATGATGTAGCGCTCAAAAAGTGAACTCGCGCTCAATGATATAGCGCCCAAACGAATATTCTCACTAGATCTGATGGCTAATAACATATGTTCCAGATCTGATGGCTGAGATTATCTGGCGCTTTATCATGTAGCGCCCCACCCTATATTATTCAGCGCCGAAGTAGAATTTAGCTGATGTGTCTAGCACTTCCCATTAGACTTGGTTTGCTACTTTGCTGATGTGTCATGCTACTTTTTAAGGGAAGTAACACTCCCGACTTAGCCTAACTTCCACCAAAAGCGTGATCTATTCCCCGAATTCAACTTCTCTTTCCATATATATATATATATGTATATGTAGAAGTGGAAGTTGAAATGCTACTTAGGCGCTCAATGATTGAGCGCTGAAAAAGTGACCTAACGCTGAATGATATAGCGTTAAAAAGAATATTCTCATTAGATCTGATGGCTAATAACATATATTCCAGATTTGATGACTGAGATTATCTGGCGCTTTATCATGTAGCACCCCACCGCTATATAATTTAGCGCTAGACTGATGTGTCATGCTATCTAGCACTCCCCATTAGACTTGGATTGTTACTTTGCTGATGTGTTCTACTACATTTTAGTGGATATGGAAGTCCCATTAGACTAAGCCTTAAAACGGCAACAAACGGCAGTGAAAAATGTTTGGAACTTAAAAGTAATGGTGTTTTGGTTTGATGGTTTGGGGTCCCGAATGAAATGTAGTAGTGAGTGGAGAGTAGGTCTGGAAAAACACAAAGTATATGTTGTATGCCTACTCTCCTCTCTCCATTATCTAAGCTCTCATACTCGTGTTGTGATATGTAGGAGGAACAAATAAACCAGAGAGATAGAAAAAGCAAAAAAGAAAGACACTTTAAATACTTCATTTTCTGCATTTGACTCTTTTTCTCTAGAGCTTCACGCAATTCCGTTGCTCTTCACCAAACTCAGCCTAAAAAGTTCTCAACTAATTCAATCTCTCTACTCCATTACCACTGCGGCTGCCCACCTCCTCCGGCTCCCTTTCTAGAGAAACCATGTGTTGTCTACTTGCTTGCTGCAAGGAGAGTTTTTCTTTCTCCTAGGTTGTCTTTTTTCATCATGAAAAAGTGAAAAATACAGCTTTATTCATACATGCCATTTTAAATTCAAAATTCTAATTTTGCATGAAATTTCTAGTCTTGATGTTCATGTCACAAGGGTAAAGATTAAGCAAATTTTTGTTGTTTTAAGATCAAATTTTGCAAACCAAGACACCAAAAAAAAAAAAAAAATGGGAAATGCAAGCAGCAATGGGAATAGGAGGAGGAATAGAAACAATAATAATCACAACAACCCACCACCAGTACCACCACCACAACCACAACAACAACCTTCAACACAAACAGAAACAAATGGTAATCGGTATGTTTTTGCAGCTGCAACACCTTACCCACCTCAGTATCCAAACCCTAATACACAACAGTATTATTCATATACAGGATTTCCACCACCACCGCCACCATTTATGCCAGCTCCATTACCTGCTCCATATGATAACCACCACCGGGTTGATCCTCTTCCTCCACCTCCTCCGCCTCCGCTTCCTGTTACTAATATCAATACTGCGAGCCAGGGAAATTGGTCTGGTGGTCGATTCCCATGTGGGCCTGTTCTTCCTCCACCTCCTTATGTTGAACATCAGAAAGCCGTTACTATCCGTAACGATGTCAATCTGAAGAAGGAAACTCTGAAGTTAGTACCTGATGATGAGAATCCTGGATATTTTCTTGTTACTTTCACTTTTGATGCCACTGTTGCTGGACAGTAAGATTTCGCCACATTTGAATCTCTATAATTATATTGTGCATAGAATCATTGGTGTGGGTTTCTAATTCTTGATTTTTGTCACAAATTTGCACTCATTTGGTAATTGTATATTGGTCTGCTTGAATGATTTTGATTTTTTTAAAGTCAAGTCTCTAATTTTCATTTTTCGTTGATTGGGTTAATTGGAGAGTTTCCACAAACCTTTACTCTGTGAGGAAACAAAATTCAAGTATTGTCACATGCATGAGTGACAAAGGAGAGGTGTAATCCATAAAAAATTGAAAGAAAAATCAAAGGACAGGTGTAGCATGAATCAGTGAATACGTATGAAAATGATACGAAGTTAAGAAGAACAACTTAGTGCCTCACTCGAGCATTAGGGGAAGCCACATTTAAATTCCATATTATTATGATTATGCTTTATAGTTTGTACATGCTGAGTAAATTACTGACCCATCTAGATTTGTCTTTAACCAAATATTACTTTCTTGTTGATTGTGACTCTCACTCTGTAAGTCGATGCAAATAGCGTCTGCTAGAAGGCAGCAATTCGAGTGGGGCATCAATTTTTACTTTCATGTTAAATTTCTTATATTTTCGAATCTAATTACCCATAGCTTGTAAAGTAGTGCTAACTATCGACATAGATTTGCACTCAGCCTTCTTCTTCTTTACAGCTCCTCACTTAGCACTTAAATGTCTCTGTAAACTCTGACTCTCCTCAACGTGACTCAGTTCTGGAACCATGATACTCGAAACATGGGAACAATAGGCAAAATAAAGAACTATATATGTGAGAACCAAAGCTTTTTAATGGACTATTGGTCATTGTGTGCCTTAGTTGCTGCAATCATAGTTTTAAAATTTGAGAATAACAACATATTGGACAGTTAAATACCGTGTTTGTACTCTCTTTTCCCTCTCTCCTTCTAGTGCATGTTTTTATTTTTTTATTTTTTTTGATCCATTAATGCATCATAATGTTAATTGTTCAGAGGTACATTGTATTTACTTAACAGTGACCTTTTCACATCATTTGTTATACAGCCTCTCTCTACTGTTCTTCGCAAAAGAAGGTGCAGATTGCAATCTCACACCAGTGAAGGAAGGTATGGTTGAACCAGTCACGTTATCATTCCAGAAGGGTCTAGCTCAGTTGTTCAAGCAGCCTTCAGGAACTGGAATTCACTTGTCAATAATTGAAGAAGCAGAACTACTGAATGGCGGTAGTGAATTGGAAGTGTATCCACTTGCCGTAAAGGCAGAAGCATCTCCATTAGATTGTAGTGGATCAGAGGAGGGAAATCTAAGGACTAGATCAATAAATTCTCAAATTACTCAGGCAGTGTTCGAGAAGGAGAAAGGTGAGTACCAAGTCAAAGTGATGAAACAGATCCTATGGGTGAATGGAATGAGATACGAGTTACAAGAGATATACGGTATTGGGAATTCTGTTGAGAGTGATTTCGATGGAAACGACCCCGGGAAAGAGTGTGTCATCTGCTTATCAGAACCACGGGACACAACTGTTCTCCCTTGCCGACACATGGTAATTCCCCGTCTTACTTTCTTTAGTGACCAGTTCAATTGATGGAATTACTATCAAACTGAAGTCTTTTCTGTGATTTCAATGTTCGTAATCTTCCTCCCCTTGTCAACACAAGTCAGACCTAGATCCATAAAGAATGTCTATTTAGTTCTGATACTTTCCATGCATGCTGGTAATGAACCATAATGCTTATTGATATGAATATGAAATTGGGTCTTTCTTAATCTTATACTTTATATTTGGTGTGTAGTGTATGTGCAGTGGGTGCGCGAAGGTTCTACGGTTCCAGACAAACAGATGTCCTATTTGCCGTCAACCAGTTGAGCGGCTTTTGGAGATCAAGGTCTCTTCTAAGCCTGAAGAGTAAAAACAGTCTGTTACTTGCTGAAAAATAACATATGTATGTAAAGCTGTGAAGTTCTCTTTTTTAGTTACCTTCTTCCCCGGGCATTCAAATAATGAATATATGATAAACAAGAACTATGTATTAGTATTTTAGCTTTGATCAGCTTTAATCTGGCATATAATGTGTTGTGGACTTGCGGCTTTACTCAACAGAGAATGACATCGGAAATACTACTAAATGTCAAGGTCGGAGGTGTGTACTCTTAATATGCAAGTCTGCCATGCCAGACTGTTTTGGTAAAGATAAAAGTCTTGGTGCATATTTTTGTTGTTAATACTGAACAAAACACTCAGTGACTTTTCGTTAATACAGAAAGTAAGTTTTAAGCTCATGCAAGGTCCAACATCCAAAAATCATTCTGAACAAATAACAGCTGCTCAGTGACTGACAAATCCCCTATGGCCCTGACCAAATAATATGTTTTCAGCTACTTCGAGGAGTAGATATCCGGTAGTACAGTGTGTTGAATTTAAATGTGGCAGTTCAGTGATGCTGGTGATCTTAAGGCTGTAACTTCTTCTGCCAGTGCAGTATTTTCTGGTTACCATGATGTTGCGAATCTTCAGCCTTAATCTTCTGCGTACAGCACACTGGTGTTTTTCACACACCAACTGGCTACTGCAAAATACAGCTAAAATACACAAATAAAAATAACTAAAAAGGCACGTGAAAATCGTTGGCCGCCAGCCCGCCACATTAAATCATTGCACCCCAAAGTTGAATTAGTTGGTGGCTTTAGGTGATCTTCACCCAAACAAAGCCTAAACTTGGACCATTTTCCACCGTTGTATTCTGAAAAGACAAACTTTCAACGGATAGATACTAGACGTAATATTCACCAACAAGTAAAACACATTAACTACATTTCCATTTAAAACCTGAACCTAACAAATATTTTTATTTTATACTGTTCCGAATCGAGAACGGAATTAGGTCCTTTTATTGCCGCTTTGGTTTGGTTGGTAGAGAAAGTGAAAGTGGGAACGAAGAAGGGAGTAGGTGAGAGAGTGGGATCGATCATCGACTTGTTTTCATTTATAAATCTCGAGCACTCAAATCTTTCAATAATTCTCTGAATCTGTTATCCCAATCTGTTAGAAGAAGAAGAGAATCTCAATGGCGTTATCGATTTCTTCTACTGCTGCTGCTACTGGTAAATCTTTAGGATTTGTCCAGACATCAGACTTTCAGAAATTGTCTTCTCCAACTGTTTTGATCTCTGTTAAACGAAACACTCCTAGAAACCTTGGTAAATTGAAATTCCCTTTTTCTTTCTTCTTTTTGATTTTGCTTCATTATGCTTCAGATTTATCGGTTTTGTTTGTTACATATTTGAATTGAGTTTCAATTTGTTTGGTTTCTTCGGTTGCGTTATCAGTTATTTAACTAGAAATGGTAATTGGAAAATATTGCAAGATTAAGATGATTTTGCTTTTAGGAAGCTGAATTTCCTATCCATGTGATAAATCCACTCAAGTCAACTATTACCACCTAAACTAAGAATGATGTTTTTCGAATTTGTGGTCTTCATGGGAGATATGAAAATAAATGAAATTATGGTGTCAAATTTGTTGAAAAAGAGTTGAATGGCTCAAGTGAATTTTGCAAATGCATTCAATTACACATTTTTTTTTATGTGTCCGAAATACCAATAGATTACACTTCATCAATTGTTTATTTGCTGAGCATACATTTTTTTTTTTCAGTTGCATTTGAAGTCTCACTTGTTTATGATATGTATATATCCATGTGTGCTTTGTATTTGAATGACAGCGGTAAAGGCAAGTGGAAGTACATATGGGAACATCTTTCGTGTCACAACATATGGAGAATCTCATGGAGGAGGTGTTGGTTGTGTCATTGATGGGTGCCCTCCTCGGGTTCCCATATCAGAAGCTGATATGCAAATTGATCTTGACCGAAGGTATTTCATGTGCACCTACTTACTTACTGACGTATGTGCACGTAAATGCCTATTTGCGCATCTCTAGTAGTAGAAACCATTTCATCCTGATAGTTTAGAAAAAGTCAGGTTCTCCTTTTTGCTGAATTAAATCTGCTCTTATTTGATGCTTATGTAATGTTATCTTTGCCTAAACCAAGAAAGTAACTTGCTAAATGAGGATTATTCATGTACTCACATATGAACTAATTATCATACTCAGGAGGCCAGGTCAGAGTCGCATAACTACCCCAAGGAAAGAGACTGATACGTGCAAGATATATTCTGGAGTCGCTGATGGTTAGTGTTAGTAGCATGTTGACCATATTATATTATTTATATCCAAAAATATGCATACAGTACTTCTTGACTCAACGGCTAGGCTGATCGAGGTCTTGTGCTGCAGGACTCACAACTGGTTCTCCAATTCACGTCAGTGTGCCAAACACCGACCAGAGAGGACATGTGGGTATTCATAGTCACTTTTTTTTTTAAGGTGTTAAGTTAGAATTGGAAAGATTTTATAATTGAAAGTGGGTTTTTGTGTTGATTATGCGTCAATGTACCATAGATATAGTGCAGTGTTTTATGCAAGTCTTACATCGTACAATCATGACCTATGATCAGCCAGGCTACCTTGTGTCTGGTGTGTGCCAAAAACAGTACCTGGTATACAATAATTTTGCTCTGCACAATATATGAATGTTAACTAAGTTGTTAGGAAAAATATAGATTGCAACATGAAAAGGAACAAGACAAAGGTAGATAATAAGAGTCCTATTGGTCCAGTTGTTTTACTAAGTTTAGTTTTGTTTTTTTTTGTGCTAGCCCATCCATAAGTTGGCCAAAGTATAGCTTCATTTGGAATGAGTGTCAAAACATGGCAGCACTTTATTTGTATTTTATGACCAGTACCTTAAGTAATATGGTGTAGTTTCTCTGTAATCTAGTAAATATGTTGGTGGTATCGTGGTGCTTTAAAAATTATAAATCTTAATGTCTTAGTAACCTTTTCAGGATTATACAGAAATGTCAGTTGCTTACAGACCTTCTCATGCTGATGCTACCTATGACATGAAGTATGGTGCGAGATCAGTTCAGGTGCTTTATATGCCTACCCCTGTTGATCACATATGAAATGTTAATTGAAGTTTCTAGCGTATTTTAAGTTTCCAAAAACTAAATCTTTCCCTTTTTATTATGTATAAAATGGCTGCCAAATGGAAATGTAGGGTGGTGGCAGATCTTCAGCTCGAGAAACCATTGGAAGAGTTGCAGCTGGAGCTCTTGCCAGAAAAATTCTGAAGTTAAAATGTGGAACTGAGGTGAGTCTATTGTACTGCTTGTTGAGCTTAATGTTCTGCACTTTCTATACTCACGACATCTCAACTGTGGATGAAAAGCAACTTTCCATTGGTAGCAAATGCTGTAGAACTAATTTAGTCAACGTTAAACTAATGTAAATGATTTAGCTCTATGACATGTGTACAAGCGCAGTGATATTTCTTGTGTCTACAGAGGTAAAGTCCTCATTTTTTTCTTTCCTGATGTGACTGTAATTTGTGCAGGTCATTGATGCTGTTATTTTATGGAGTCTAATGATTTATTTTTTTAAGTTATCTGAGTCGTGTCTTGTGCTACATTACTAACTTATGCTTGTAATGTTTTTCAGATTCTAGCGTATGTCTCTCAGGTCCACAAAGTTGTTCTTCCAGAAGACTTGGTTGATCCCGAAACTCTAACGCTCGAACAGGTGTGGTTACTGTTTTTTTTTTTAGAAGTTTTAGGAATTTCATGCTTCAGAACCACATATGGTCCTCAATCCCCCCCTTATCTCCCCAGTTGGATGACCAGGACAGTGGACATGTATCTTAGCAGTAGACAATGTTCTATTCAGATAAGAGTTTTGGTTGCTAGATTGGGGCTCTTTTAGGTGACCTTTCTTTTGCACAACAGCATATACATGACAACCTCTTAAAAGAAAAAATCGTTTACTTAGTACAGATCATTTTGCAAGTCACTGAAAACTTTCACTTTATGATTATATCAGGTAGAAAGTAACATTGTCAGGTGCCCGGACCCAGAATATGCCGAGAAGATGATTGCTGCTATTGATGCTGTCCGTGTGAGAGGTGACTCTGTTGGTGGGGTTGTGACATGCATTGTGAGGAATGTTCCACGTGTAAGAAATTACTACCCTGATCGTGAGAGAGTGCCAGATGGTTGATTAGTGTAATACAATTTTTATAAATGATCTGTTGAGTAATTCAGGAACCACCTCATCGTATTTCAGGGTCTTGGTTCACCAGTTTTTGATAAACTCGAAGCTGAACTTGCAAAAGCTATGATGTCTCTTCCAGCAACCAAGGGTTTTGAATTTGGCAGTGGATTCGCAGGTAGGGATCTTCAGTAATGCTGCAGCTTTCCCTCTTTGTTAGAATTGAAAAGGAGTTACGGGAATTGATCGTTGGAAGTATAACATGTGAGGATTTATCATCTCTATTATAATATGACGGTGCTGTAACCACTTCTTCATGGACTATGGCAGGAACTTTTATGACTGGTAGCGAACATAATGATGAATTTTATACAGACGGGAGTGGAAGAATCAGAACAAGAACAAATCGATCTGGTGGAATACAGGTAATATTTTTTGTTTATGTTTTTCCTTCCCCACCCCGATGAGCTTGTGGGACAGCCCTTAATCGTATATCCTGGTGATGTGCAGGGTGGAATCTCTAATGGAGAGGTCATTAACTTTAGAGTGGGTTTCAAACCAACTTCAACAATTTCGGTAAGTGATAATTTCTGAACCATGTATACCTTATCGTGTATCGTGATTTTTTTAGGACATTCACTTGTTAATTAAATACTGATGTTATTG
>JAJJMA010329496.1:0-34665 GCA_023529015.1 Papaver nudicaule
ATCTAAGAACTCCAATCAACATCGACACCATTACCGACGCATCTGCAAAAACCTGAAAGCCACCAGAAACCTTGGAGGGACCCCCATACGCCAGGATTCGTATATTCGTAGAATCCCCGAGTAGCAACACCACCAAGTCATCTTTCGAACAAGCTAGCAGTATCATGGTGGTGACACTCCTCTCAGCTATCACTAGCAACGAGTCTCCGACATCCTTCGGTGGCAACCCAGATCCAAAAGATGACATAGTGGAGTATTCCAAGCGCAAAGACTTTAAAAGATGTGCCAATGGATGGAGAATGGGAAAGGCTTCCTACGTGTTCACTTAAAGATTCTACCACAACATGCTAGAAGGAGCAATCATCACTACGAAATCAGAGTTAAAGCTTCTGGAGCAAGCGGTGTGTGAGCAAGAATCTTGATACGGGGACTAAAGGTATTCGTCTCACTAGACCTTCACAAGTTTCAAATTCTAGAAATACCTTCTACCACAAAATATTCCCGTAGTCTCACACCTTCCACCAAGACTACCCTCGTGACTCCGCATGAGCACGGAGCCATGAAACACCTTTACAATAAAATCCCACACCGTTACAAAATAGAAAACTACCTTCCCCAAAAGATATCTCTTACAACAAGAAGTTCACCTAACCTTAGCCCCACAAGATGTTTTCACCACCACATACCTCTGTGACTCCACAGAATGCTCTCTCAGCCTTCATTAACCCTCTGGATCAACGTCATTACCTACAACCTTAAAGATAGTTACTAATCAAAGACTATAAACCATCTTGTGGAGAACTTATTTTATTTTGAGTCTCCATGGAGCAAACCTATCCTAGAGACAAACAAAGGCGTGCTCACGACTACATACCAAGTTTGATGTACGACGGCCTTCACGAAAACGAGCAACGCGGAAGATCGGTATAAGATCTGAAGGTGAATTTTATACAACATCTTCCTACAGGCGTGTACTGTTATGTGTAAAAATTTCGTGGCAATCTAATCCGTGGATGAATAGATATGGCGCAAACATTACAGTACACCGAAATAAGTAGACAGAATATACATACGAAGCCAATACAGTTGCTGCGGAAAGCTCGTGAGGAATTCTTGGGTAAAATTTATACACAAACTCCCTTTCAATGCCCAAAACTATGTGGTAAAATTTCATACAATAAATCCATGTGGTTTGAGAAATATGGCGTGAACATTGAAAAGCTGCCAGAATTTCCTGCGCCAGCAACTTTTGTTGCGAAGGAACAGCCGGTGTGAGAAATCCACAAGGGATTTTTGAAAGATTTTCGGACACAATCTTTCTATGTATGTCCCACAGAACATACTAAAATTTCATACCAATCAAGCAAGGGGATTGGGAGATACGACACGAACACTACAGCACACGCGAGACGCGCAGTCAGGAATCATGTACAAGACCACGTCGAGTACTGCGGAAAATCTACGAGGAGCCTCGAAGAGATTTTTGGACACAATACTCCCCTGGATGCCTACTACCTTGTGTCAAAATTTCGTGATGATACAACAAGGGAGTTAGGAGATATGACACAAATACCAGGAAACACGCAAGACACGAACTGTTGGAATTTACAACGAATAGGCTACAACGCAAAGCTCATAGTGTCAGCATCCACGGCGCTACCGGGTCCATGGCGCCACACCTCATGCCGCCCCACCTCATGGAGCCACACCTCATAGAGCTTTATTACTCAGTAAAGACGGCGAGGTAAACATCTTCATCAAGTATTTCACTTATTTTAACTCCAACACCCTCTTCAACGACTGGGGACTTGGCGCAATTATCGTGCTTTGGAGGAATTCTCTATAAGGGGATACCGAGAGTATGGGATCCCCACAATAAACACGTTAAGGGGATATATAAGACGGGACGACACATGCTCCACACCAAAACAGAAGACGTTCAGATCCACACCAAGAAAAAAAGAATACGATCGACTCCCCTGGTATCTCTCTGCCAACTGTTGTTGTCGGTTACCACTGGATTGGTCATTGTCTCGTAAAGCATCGGTGCTCCACCTCACTCAACGCTACGGATTCAACTCTGAACATCGATGGACGCGTCTTGCTGGTGGAGACGATCAAGGAGAAACACGGACTTGATCACGACAAGAAGGAGGAAAAGTTCTCTGCTAAAACGGGTAAAACCTCTCCCTTCTTTTATTTCCTTGGCTAAGACCTAGCCTATGTATGTATTCACATACATGACACTGAGGACCTCACTAAGCATAGTGTCCCCTTCTCTAGAAAAGTCACGGCGCCGCAAGAGCTTGTGGCGCCACAAAGGTCGTGGCCCATGAAACCTATAGCGCCACGAATAACTTGGAAAAAAAAATAATAATAAATAAATAAATAAATAAATTTAGGGTTTCGCGCCCTGGCCACGCCCACTTAGCTTTCATAGAGTCATGGCCATGATGCTGTGACCATGGCCCCTTGCTTGTCTCGGCCATCGTGATGCCAACTACGGCACCACCCATCTCGTCCCCCTAACACCTAAAAAAAGAAAGAAAGAGGCTTCATCCAACTACACTTGCATGTTTTCACACGCATGGTCTCATTCTCAGTTTTACATCATAGCTATAGTTCACATTAGAATATTAGGTCGATATAATCTCTACTAGCATTGAATAGAAAGCCTTGAGAAAATTGAGGTTGCCATCACCATCCGAGTGCTTAGTATGAAACATTACTGTTCCACACTAACCGGGGGACTTTCTGTAGATGGTGAAAAATGGAGAAGGGAAAAATCGTAAATCTCCTTATGTTATACCTTTCCAAGAAGCGATTGCCTACTCAGGCAGATCTCTATAGCTCTACGAGTTCCCTCTTATAGCCTCCCGGGTGGAGAGAATGATATCGTAGTGCAATTGCCTATTCAGGCACATCTCTATAGCTCAGAATGCAACCCGTTCTACGAGCTGAATAAACTCTCCATGAGTTCTCTCTTATAACTCCCGGTGGAGAGGATGATATCATAGTGCAGTACTGATAATCTCACCAGCACATTAAACCCATTAATCTGCTTCATGTCGACATCGCCTCTAATTCCTCGGCATCAGAACCAGATCATTATATGGTACATGGTGAAGAGTTAACAGAGACGCATCCTCATGGATTTCCTCTTAAAGATACGAATCGACATCCGAGTCTTAATGAAAATCTCAGGAATATCGAAGCTCTAGGCCTGTCCAGAGCTCTCTGAGAAGCATCAACAGCCTAAACAGGCTTAAACAGACCACACCCTAAGCTCATGATGGTCTAATATACCATGGACAAGCGCGCCATGACTTCAAGCACATTGTAGCCCAAACGCATGCATGAGCCATAGCGCCAGTGCATGCATAGGCTCGCATGCACCATAACACAAGTGCGCAAGTACGCCGCAATCAAGTTGGCCGTGGCTCCTTAGCCCATGGCGCCATGAAAACCATGGCGCCACAACTTGGCCTTGGCCAAAGGCCAAGGCCGTGGATCCTCAGCCCATGGCGCCATAAAACCATGGCGCCACAACTTCTGGCCTTGGCCAACGACCAAGGTCGTGGCTCTTCAGCCCATGGCTCCATGAAACCATGGCGCCACAACTTCTGGCCTTGGCCAACGACCAAGGACGTGGCTCCATAGCCCATGGCTCCACAACTTCTGGCCTTGGCCAACGCCCAAGGCCACTCCTACACACCCACTATGCGTGTCTCTAACGGCGCCACACTCACGTTGGCCACAGAGTCATAGCCACACAAGCCTACTCAAGATCAACACAACCATGCAACATCTGCATACCACTCGAGATATCAAAACATCACACGGGGGGGATAACTTTAGGGGTATTGGTCTAGCGGTCTACGGCAGTTGAAAGAAACTGATAGAGATAGTGGACAGTTACGAGAAGATGGCGCGAGTGGACATGTTCTACACAACTCAGGCAGTTACGGAAACAGACCCATGTCCTCCACTCCTCCACTCTTCCACGACTTCCACCTTCTCTGTCGAGAGATCAGGGTGAGTTCAAAACTATAAATAGAGGCCTCCTCTATCTTCCAAGGCAAGAAGAAGAAGAAGATCATCCAAAAACAACCAGGCATTCAGAACACCTGAATGAACCAGATCCTCAGAGTAAACACGCCTGAGCAACCAACACACTTTTAGCCTTGGAGATTTCCAGTCACTCTTACGACGAAAATCTTGAACTCTCACACCCAAAACACATCCTCAACCTGATCTCAAGTTTCTTCGCTATTTCCCTCCCTAGATCAACCTCTATCCTCTCTCTGACCGAATCAAGACGGGAACGACCATTGACTTGGTTTAGGCTCGTCTTGTTCGACTTTGATCTCGAACACTACGAAAGTACCCAGAGACGGTGCATTGTTTTTTCAGGTAAA
Source organism: Papaver nudicaule (assembly GCA_023529015.1). NCBI lineage: Eukaryota > Viridiplantae > Streptophyta > Magnoliopsida > Ranunculales > Papaveraceae > Papaver > Papaver nudicaule. Next base: position 4,419 of record JAJJMA010329496.1, read on the forward strand.
AACATACTCAATCCCACTTAGTTGTACATTGCAGATGAACAAATTCAAACTTCAAACCGAGATATCAAACTCATTAATTCGTTGAAGCACAAATCAAAAATGTAGAGTTTGAAATTCGAAGTTACGCATTCTGAGTCAACCACATTATGGTTTCGAAAAGTACATCTGTTTTGGCAGAAACCAAATTAAGGTTTTGGAACCTAAAGTTCATTATATGACCAGAACCATATTTAGGTTCCCAAATCAAGTTTCCATATAGCGAAACCTAAAGTGGTTTCGAAATATAGATTTTGTTTAACAAAACCTTGGTTAAGGTTTCGAAACAAGAAACACATATTAAATTCTTCACAAATGTTTGGTGTCGAACTTGAGAGTCCATGTGGTCGAGAACCGTTTCAGCATCACACCTTTTTAGCCTCGACGCACAGGAATATATTTCCCGGTTCACATAAACCTTTAGGAAACCCCAAGATCTTTTCGACCTTTTAGATCTCACATGGTCAAGACACATTGGCCTCGATTCTCAAGTCACTGTCAGCCACACAAACATAGTTATGAATCTGTTATATCTCATTGGTCACAATATTTCTGTTTCGGACCAATAGCTTATGAATGCGAAAACCACATTATGGTGTCGAAATCAACGTTAGTTTTACCAAAACCTACATTGAGGTTTCGAAGATTGAAAATTCATAAGTTGAGATACACAAATATGGTTTTGAAATCCAGAAGTGAGATATGGCATACAAGATGTTCATATACAGAATCAAATGAATGATTCAGAACTTCAGAGTTCAGAGCCAAACTAAGACGTCATATTCGAATCTCAGAAACAACATTATTTCGAGTCTACACAACATAAGTGTGAGTCACAATCTCTCTTACATTAGCTCATAATAATATATGCAATCAATCTGACAGAGCCAAACTAGGTAAGAAGAGACACAATACTGTGATGGATCAAATCCCGTAGTACTACGGAGATAACATCACATTGCTATATCCAACTCGAAAAGGTTTTATGAAAAACCTTTATATTAACTTAGAGACGGGGAAGAAAAGAAAGCTCTAAGCAATATTGGAACGTCATAACTACACACTAATACCACAAGTGGTAAAGCGGAGTTATCATAAGACACACTGATCCCAAGTGATCAAGTCATAACGTAAAGCTCAAGCTGAGAGTTATGTTTATGTCTTTTGTAGCACAAGTGTAAAAGATAATGGAATCGCGTTATTTAGATTCACTAACCTGTTGAATGATGAAGCCGGATGTCTTCGTTTGATCTTCAGTCTTTCTTCAACTCTTCAACCAGTGATTCTAAATCCTACCAAAATCTTCCACAACCTAAAGCTAACTCTCTCACATGACTTCACCTAAATGTGTGTTGTTTAGCGGTTGAGTTTTTGATCACTAAAGTTGACAACTAAGCTTGACATACCAACACTTAGTGAGGTTGACCGAGCCATGCTCTAACAAAAATTCTTTTGCATTATCCGAGACTATCTCGGCAGGGACTCCGAATCGACAAATATATTTTCCCAGAAGAAGGTAAAGACGTCTCGACCTGTGTGATTCTTCAGTGCTTTAGCTTCAATCCACTTCGAGAAGTAATCAGTTGCCACGATAATGTATTTTCATTATCCTGTTCCTGGAATGAAAGGTCCCACAATATCTACCCCCCACTTGGCGAGCCATGGACTTAGTACCGAATTTAAGTTTGTTGCTGGTGCATGGATCCTCTTGGAGGATCTCTGGCAAGGGTCATATCTTCGAGATATATCTTTTGCATCGGCAAGCATGTAGGGCCAATAATACCCCTGATCTTTGGTTCTCTGAGCTAGAGCTCGTGCTCCATTATGATTTCCTGCCTCGCCGCTGTGTAGTTCTGTCATTAGTGCGACACCATTTATTCGATGAACACATCTTAACAGTGGACCCAAGAATGACTGTCAGTACAAAACTCCATCGATGATTATGTAGTTTGCTTACCTGCTAATTATTTTATGAGCTTCGAGTAGATTACTTGGTAGATCCTTGGTCTCCAGATGCTTTCTTATTGTTTCCCTCCAGTCTTCGACTTCGTCTTGAATTACCATTACGAGCTCCTTCCTTTCGTCATCAATAAATGATTTATGCACTCTTCCGATCTCGATAGAGATGACGTATGGGTCTGTCATTTTTGAGGCAATAAATGCCAGAGCGTCCACATGCCTGTTATCCTTCCTTCATATGTGTCATAGTTTTAGATTGGAATCTTTGCCATTAATCTCCTTGCCAAATTTTTGTATTTTGATAATGCATTATTTGATTGGTAATTGCCATTGAGTTGCCTGACCATGAGCTGAGAGTCTGTTGTTATCCTCGCCTCTTGGATTTCCATTTCTATCATATGTTTTAATATTGCTTCACACTCTGTCTCGTTGTTCGTGGCCTCGAATTCCAATCGAAGTGCATATACTGTTCGCTTTCCTTCTGGCGAAGTAAAGACTATTCCAACTCCTCGACCATCACCATTTACTGATCCGTCAATAAAAACTTCCCAACGCCGAGGATGATATTGTTTTAAAAGGTCTCCATCTTATTTCTTGAAACCTAGCATTGGCTCTCCTTCGTCATCTTCTTCCTTTAAACCTACCATTGGCTCTCCTTCGTCCTCTTCTTCGATAGGAAATTCGGCTAGGAAGTCAGCTATAACTGGCGATTTCAGTGCCATGCAAATCTCGTAGACCACGTCGTATTGGCTTATTTGAGCATTCCACTTTGCAATTCTTCCAGCTGCCTGAGTGTTTTTAAGAACTGATTTGATTGGTGTTTTAGTTAATACGATGATTTTATGAGCCTGGAAGTATGTTCGAAGTTTTTGAGTTGCTACCACTAATGCTAGTATGAGCATCTCTAATTTGGTGTAGTTTTTCTCCACTGGGAAGAGTGTTCTGCTGACGTAATATACCGGCTTTTCCTCTTCTCTGGTGGTTACAAGTACTGTGCTGATAGCATCAGAATTGGCGGCTATATAGAGTCTTAAGTCTTCATCTTTTTCTGGACGTTGTAGGTCCGGTAAACTTGCTAGGTAATTTTTGATTCCTTGAAATGCGGTTTCCCTCTCATCTGTCCATACGATGTTTTCTCCTTTTTCCAGAATGCTAAAGAAATTTTTGCATTGGTCCGAGGACCGAGCAATGAATCTGCTTAGGGCTGCTATCCTTCCGTTTAATGCTTGTACATATTTTATCGTTGTTGGTGATGGCATTTCTCGGATTGCTTTCACCTTCAATGGGTCTGCTTCGACACCAGTTTTCGTAACGACGTAACCTAAGAATTTTCTCGAGGTAACTCCGAAGATGCATTTTGCAGGATTGATTTTCATATTAATTTGACGCATCTTCTCCAATATCTCTCGCAAATCTCCCACATGGGTTGTTGCTTTCTTGATTTTTACTAGCATATCATTGACGTAGGCCTTTACAGTCTTCTTCAACCATGGTCAAAGATATCTCCATAGCTTTTTGGTGTGTGGCCCCGGCGTTCTTTAAACCGAACGACATTCAAGTATAACAGTATAACCCGTTGGTTGTTATGAAGGTTGTGTGATTTTGGTCTTCTTCTGCTGGAGGGATTTTGATTGTATCCCGAGTAGCCGTCCATGAAACTTAACAGCTCATGGCATGCTGTAGCATCCACCATCTGATCTATGCTCGGGAGCGGATGTGGGTCCTTAGGACACGCTTTATTCAAATTGCAGAAGTCGATGCAGATTCGTACTCCCTTGTTTTTCTTCGGAACTATGACCATATTCGATATCCAATCTGCATATTGGATTTTCTTGATAATTCCTGTTGCAATCATCTTATTGAGCTCGGATTCCACTGCCTCATGGTATACGTCTGCTAGTTTCCTTGGTCTTTGCTTGAATGGTCGTACCGAGGGGTTGATGTTCAGATGATGACATGCTAAGCTTGGGTCGATTCCTGGCATCTCGCTCATCTTCCAAGCAAATACATCTGCATATTCCTTTAATAAATTCTCCAGATCTAGCCATTGTACTTCTCCCATTAGCGTTCCAATTTTCACGATTTTTGGTTCTTCCATTGTTCTAATGTTCACATCTGATGTAGGCTCTGTCGGCGTGAAATTTGGTGTTTCTTCGTTCATTGGACTGGGGTCCCTCGGAGCTTCTTTTGTGATTGCCTCGCTATCTCCTTTGATTACTTGGTTAATTTTCTTTTCGATCATCTACACCTTTTGATGTCTTCGTCGTTCCCTTCGATTACGCCTTGCATACCTTCGTTGCTCGGTATCCTTCTCGTGACAGGTTTTTGACTCCATGATTTCACCTATGCCAAAGGAGTTGGGAACCTGAGTTTTTGATGTAATGTCGCCACCCCCAGGAGTCCGTGCAGCCATGGTCGTTCCAATATAGCGTTATATGGTGACTCGGTATCTAGAACATAGAATGTGGTTTGCAATGTCACCGAACCTACATATATTGGTAAAGATACGTCTCCTTTTGGTTTCGAAGCTCTTCCATTGAATCCATAGATTGTGTAATCAGATGCTACCAGCGGGGTATCTTTGAAGAATTGCCTGTAAGCCACTCCGAAGAGAACATCGACAGAACTCCCTGGATCAATCAATATTTTTGATAATGACTCTCTGTTTACGATTGTAGTTATTACCAAAGGAGTGTCTCGAACCGTCCTCGGGAATATCATCCACTAAGAAAAATACTGGTTCTAACTGCCAGGGCTCGAATTTCCTCGCCTCCTCAACTATCATTATCTCTTTTCCATATTTGTCTCTTTTGTGAATTCTTCCTGTTACGTTGCTTCGTGTGCTAATGTTTTTTCTCGGATGTACTACTGAGTTGCAATAGATAGGTGTAGCGTAGTTCCAGTATGTGATTCCATTTTGATAAGCTACCTCGGCGTCCTGTGTTTGTGAAAGCGACCCTGCAAGATGTAGCCGACAAGTGAGGTCCACATTTATTTTTTGTGCTATAATGGTCTGATATGTACGATGTAACTAACTCCGTTGTAGGAGGTGTTTGTTGTTTCGTACAATCCAATTTGGTTTCTGGTCTAAAGATCCTTTTATGATTATTTTCTTTAACCACTTTGATTTACCCAGATCTACCTTCCAAATATGGAAGTTCTGGAAATCTTGACCTAACTTTCTCGGAAAGGATACTGCTAGATCCGAAGGTTACAAAATTACTTTCCTGATATAGATTTGGTTGAAAACCCTAAAATAACCCCAAACTAATTCCAATAGCATGAATCGTATGTAAGATTTTAAGGGTGTTTGCTAGAAATTTAAATAACAGATTCTGGATCGAAAACCACTTTTCTCAAGATTTTGAATTAATTCTTTTGTTCCTTCTGTGAAATCTTTATTGGAAAAAGCCCTTTGTTCTTGACGAGATCTCTGCGACCCAAAGCTTAAATTCCTTGAGAAAACATTGATCTTATCATTATGATAATTTACTCGAAACTCTTGAGTATGCTAAAGCGCAATATCTTTAGATACCCAAGGTGGTGGAGCTTACAATAAGTAAAGAATGGAGAAATGGAAGAAATCTTAAAAACCCTAGGAAAAAATTTTCTGAAAATTTTGAAAACCACAAAAATCACAAGCAAACCTAAGTTGTTTTAATCAGTCCCTGTTCTAGCGGCAAACTGTGTTGGTATAAAATCTGCATAGAGAATTCATACCTAACAGCCATAAGATCATAATATATTTCCTAAGATTAGAGAGATAATACTTATGACAAACATGATTCCGAGATCATAAGAACAGTATAGAAATGAATTCATATATATGCATATATAACGAAAACAAGGTGATGATCCAAGTATTTATTGAACTAGCATTTCTCTAATTATAAACTACATGGAAATTGTGCTTAGAGACTTGAGGAGATATGTACTAACCCAATCCCACTCACAAGTCCTAAGGCTTAACAAAAATTCCAACCCTTACAATAGAAACCGAGCTCGTCTTTTATAGGTCGAAGCAAAGGTGGATTACAGCTAATAAGACAAAATATATAATCGTGGTGGTGTCAGTGGTTGTCGAGTAAGTCGGTGGTCTTCGGAATGTTATTCGAGGTTATCTTGCTGTTATCGGAGTCTTATCTTCGACATCATCAACCGAGGATTACCAATTTCCTGTCGTCGAGCTCTTCCTCTTCGTTATCCTCCAGGATGTCTCCCACTAGGTGCACATCTTTCCAAATATTTGATTAAGACAGCTCACTGGTGTACGAGATCCTCCTAAGTTCGATTACATGCTTCGAAGTTCCTTTCTTATTATCTCACTCCTGCTTCCTAATCGCGACACGTGTCTCAATGGCATTTTACCCTCCACAACCAGTGTTTGCACAAAGATGGATTTGTGATGTGATTTACAAGTAAGAGTGGCAGAAGTGTATGTTCTTTTTTTGGTTTTATGATGTAGTATGGGATGCAGAATAAAGATGAGTGAGGTGGAATACATGCATACTTCTTGAAGGGTGTTAGTAACCATACACCATAAAAAATGGGTTACAAAGTTTGAAGAAAGGATGAGGCTGTGAGGTCTCATGTAGAAGCAAGGCAACAACGCTTCGAAGTTATGCACGAGATGTACATATATTTGTGATCTTAAATATGTTGAAGTATCCTTGATGGCTTGCACACAATATCAAGAATGTGTCCGATCTAGGAAGCATGTACCACAATAATATGGGCGTTCACACAGTATATATTTTTAGCGAGTATGTTGGGTGTGATGGTGGTAAAAAGTATGATGGATTGGTGATGGATTTGAGAATCGCTTAAAGGATTAAAGCATGTTAATCACAATAGAGATATCTGATGGTTAACTTCAGATGCACGGTAATCTTGACATGTGCTGGAGTATGATATTGAAGCTAATTCTTCTTTTCTGCGTTAGAGTTCAATATGTTGTTAGCTGGAGCTAACGGTTATTCTTCTGGATGGTTCTCTTGGTGATCAATAGTGGGGTCTGTGCAAGGATTCATAGACAGCGATTGAAGATTTTCATGGTGTTTATGAAACGTGGCCAGTTTCACAAGTGTTCTTCAGAAGAAGGTAGTTTGAAGACTTTTACCAACGTCATGGTGTTTTGGATGGTTCTACGAAGATGGAAGTTCGGATGTGAGCTTCAAAGTAATTCTAGTGGTGTATAGAGATGGTGAAAAAGTCTTGGAAGATGGAGGTGATCCTGTGATCGTCTCATGCTTTGGGAAGCATGATCCGAGGTGGAGATTGTTAGGAAAATATGTGGGCTTCCTGTTTTGGCATGTTCCTTGTTAAGTTTGGATTCCTAATATAATTAAGATTGAATTAGGAAAAAGTTTTAGTTTCCATAGGAGACTAGTACTTGGTGGCCAAGTTTGTAATTATCTCTATATATGATTATAATTGTAGGTGTAAAGATATTCAACCTAGAAGAGTGGTAAAGTCTTGTGCTTAGGTTTTTGGTCTCTTTGTTGGGAAGGGTCGGTGCTACAGTGAGAAGGTCAATATCGGTGTGAGAGGAAAACTTGTAGAGAGAGGATTTTGGTTTTCTAGTGTGTAGGGCTTAAGGCTTTGCCCTAAACCAGGTTTCTAGAGTGTTTTTTCATGTTTCTCCCTTGTTATCCGCAACAACTGTGAAGAAGGTGTAGAAGAGAAGATATCAGGCGGGCTTGGAGAACGGTTTAGAGAGTTGATTTCTAAGGTTTCTCAATGGTGTCTCAGGTATATCTTGGTAACTCTTCGGTATTGGTCTTCTCGTGGAGTTGTGTAAAGAGCATGTGGTGGTGTTGGACGTGGAGTAGCCTGCAAAAGTGAACCACGTATATCTTGTGTTGTGGTTGTGTGCTTGTTTATCTTTTGTCTCTATCAACAACCCTTGTGATCCTGTATTCCGCTGCGCTAGGGGTGTTAATTTCCCCAACAACAAGATGTACAGAGAATCTAGCAATGAAGCTATCAGCTTTGAAATCAACATCATGGATAAAACAGAATGACGATGAAGGAATTTATGATTCTCCATAAGCTTTGCGGCGAGATGATTCTGGTTTCGGCAGTGACCGGACTGGCTGTGGGGTGAAATTTCTGGCATTGATGGAGGGTCTTGATTTTGAAAAGATTGAGTTTTTGGTAGTTCATCAAATAATTGGTGGAACATATCATTGAAACTTTATTTACTCTTTTATAGTGGTAGAGATGGTAGTGGAATCACAAATTGCTGCACTGCTACCAGTTTGATGCACCGGCACCACCAACAACATCATCTTCGGCACCTTCCTGCGGCGTAGACAGATCAACCGTGGATTGGGTACTCCAATGTGAATCTGTTGACGTACAATTCAATTGATAATATGAGAGTAGTATATCTTCTACTGCTAGTAATGTCAGGCAGTGGCAGAGCCAGGAATTCTCAATGGGGGGCTAAAATAAGTTGGCGGTTTTGGCGGCCGTAGGCCTCTAATTTGTTTGTAGCATTTTAGCTTATAGGCAATGGTTTTCTTTCTTGTTTAGGCTTTTCTTACTATGAATATAGAACATTAAAGAGGTGTGTACGAAACAAAGTGAAGTAGATGGGCTAAATTGTATAAATTATATAAATTGGTGGGCTAAAATATGTAAACACAAAGAATTTAGTGAACTAAACTCTAATATTGAAACAATTGGTGGACTAAAAGGCTAAAGTCAAGGAGACTGGTGGACTAAACTTAGGGACTTGGTGGGCTAAATTAGATTTTTTTTTTTTTTTTATAGGAGTGAAAGTTTAACTTAGTAAGGTTTAATCTGAATTCAGAGGGGCTTAGCGAACCTTTGGCTCCGCCCCCGATGTCAGGGGAATGTGAAGGAATAATAGTTCATATCTTGATTACAAATTTGAGTAGTTAATATGAACCCTTAATTTTGTGTTGAAATTTCTCAAATCAAATATTTGTTCATATTTAGTGATGAAGATGATGACACCCCTTGGGATGCTACCTTGGATGGAAATAAAAAATTTAGGTACCCGACAAATGTGGTGAGGACCCAATCTAACCTTCCTCTTTTGAGTGTCTTTCGCAGATTAAGACGATTCTTCTGTTTCCAAGTTATCACAACTTTTGCGTTTATTAACATTAGTTAACATCTTGCTGATGGAGCTATCAGTGAGTGGTTGAGGTGAACCAATCAACTTTCCAATGGGTTTGATATTGTAATGATCACAAATCCTTCCAATAAGACATGGAAAATCCAAATTTTTGACACGACAAGGAATTTATCTGATGTAATACAGAATCGTCTTACGTAGGTTAATCTCTTGTGTGTGCTCCTTATGTAGTAAACTAATTCTGAAGTATCTTGACTCCACGTAGAGTTGACAACCACAAATGGACATAGGTTAGCAACATCGAGCTTTCCAAATGCCTTCAAATCTAAAGATAGGTCTTCCGTTGGAAATTTGTATTCCTGTGGAACAACATGACCTAGAAGGTTCATGGATACATCACTTTGGATGGCCTTAAATCCACAAGTACTTCCTTCAAACGTAAAGAGAGGAGAAAGAATGCTTGAAAAGTTTAAATCCACAAGTACTTGATAAAAAAACGTATAACCCTGCCCAAACGTTGTTGATGTGAATAAAAACAACTCAAAATAATTTGTTTGATTCCGGAGAAATCTCCGAAAAAAAAACCTAGGGTTTCGGTTCGCGAACCGCCTGAGAGAGAAAGATGATTCTCTGTAAGGCTCGCGTCTCCTCATATATACAGGGAATAAAATGCCCTAATTTTGAGTCTGTATTGGACCAGAATTCTGACTTTTTAAAGCCATAAATTTCACCTTTACATGAATTCTTCTTTGTATGAAACTCTTAGAGTTTTGAAGAGAGTGTATTTTTCAATAAAAGGAAACTAAGGTGATTTCCTTTGAGATAATACTGACAGGTTAATTTTCTCAAAAATAATAATTTCTCCATGGAAGTGAGTATCCCTCTTTTATCTTGATTCCGAGAGCTATTAGAATCAGTATGATAATTCAGTTTGATGGAGCAAGGCTCAACATCATAGACTTTTAACTATAACCCAAAAAGACTAAAATAAGTGTACTCTTCTACTTCCTTATACATTCCTCATCTTAAATATGTATATGACGAGGATATCCTGCCATGAAATTAAGAAGATTAGGGGTGAGAAATATGATACTGACATATCATCTTAGTGTGACAGTTGTCATTTTGAGACAAATTCTTGTTTTGGGTTTCCTTTAGTACATAAATTTTTGCTTATTTTTCTTACGTTGAACCAAAGGATTTTTTGTGGAGTTACATTGATGCCTCACAAGTTTTGAATATCTTGATATATAAAGTTGGCATACTCTGTCGATATGACCAAGATTTATGCATTCAAAACAACGTGTATTGGCATGCTTGTTCTTCAGATCTTGAATATTTTCGACGTATTTAACAAAACTATTGTTAAGCTCTTGAAGGAGTTTACAGATAGTTTCGATTCGAAATTTTTCAGAGTCAAGAAGCTTTATGGGTTTTTGTTTCTAGAGCATATGTAGTTGCATACTTTCACTGCGACGAGTCTCGAGCATTTTTACAAGCTTGTCAGAACCTAATAATTTTTATAGGAATCATTGTAATTTCTGGTAAAGCTTACTGCCTGTAACTTGACACCAATTGCTATAGTACGCCATAATTCACGAACCGCTATAAACACAGACAGTACTGTCTTTTATGTGTTTATCCCATCTTCAATAAACTAGTTTGTATTGATATGAATAACTTGTATCCCCTCTTCAAAAGTCGATAGTCTCTATTTATAAGGATCATTGGGGATATACCCCTTAATGATCCAGTGCTACTAAGCTAGATTTTCTACATAAGGCCCCTCTGGATGCGAAGGGTAAGTAGGTCCGACTATGTCGTTTACAAACTAGTGGGAAGGCAGAGGAAAATACCTCCTCATGTCTGACTAAATCTGTTTACTGACATTAGAGTGCGGAGGGTAATTCCTCCGCTTATACTTGCCTTAGGCTTTATAGTACGGTCGGGGTCATGTTCCCTAAGGATACATATGGAATATGGTATCCACATAAGATCTGGTCTTCAATCTTCAAATGGTATTCGGCTCAACACCTAGTCTATCCAAGTCCGAGAATGATATTGTAGACTAATTCCAGGATTATATTTTCGAAACTAAACTTCACAACTAAGTTGACATACCATGGGTTCAACCGAGCTATGATCTAACATTACCTTTGAGTTTTGTACCTTTTTCTGTGTAAGAAATAAAATAAAGAGTGAAAGACTCTTGAAATCCTATCAGGGGTGAAATTGTTAATGTTAATATTTGCTATACTGTAGTTTTGTTATTATATAAGGTTTTGTACCTTTTGAATTTTGATTAAGAATTTATTTACTCAGGAACTGTTTGGTAATTGCAACAGGCTTCAAGCTAAATTATCAGCTTTTGCGGGTAAGTTAGCAAAATATGGGCATTACTTCTCATTTGATGTGCGCTCGTGGCCAGAGATACCTGGCTTGTCTGCTGTTATTGAAAGAGTAAAGGACGAGATGAGGGTAACATCATAATCACAATTATAAGTAGTCTAGTAGAGTTAGGTTCTAAAATATTAACGTTTGTTGTACCTAACTAGTTATTTTATTTTCTTATCTTGTTGAAGAATGTGTTTCATTGGCATGAGGGGTCTCACTATTGGTTATATCAAACACTAAACGATACTTGGAGAAAAAAAAACAAAAGTCAGAATAAGGAAAACAATTTTAAGCTTAAACATTCAATCGAGGAGCAGTATGCGAATTGTCCGTCTGGTATGGTGCATGCACAATGGGAAATATGTTGATTATTGGCATACTCCGGGATTTAATGTATGTGAAACAAGAAATACATGTTTTTCTGTATTTTTATAAGATATGTGTGAAAATGTATATTGATTGTTTAATGCTTTGTACTATAGGAGTCGAGTGTATGTAATGCGATGAATAAAGAGCTCTTAATTAAACATCACAATGCTGGTGCTAAATCTTTTATGCGTGATGCCCACGAAGTATATGGATTCTCCAAGCCTTGTAGTTATGATAAACTAAATTTTTTCTCTGATATATTCATTTTAACATACATATACAAGTTGAAACCAAACAACCAACACCACAGATGGGTATTTATGGAAGGACACACAACACAGAAGCTGGATAATGCAAATTTATAAGTCAAATAACCAGAGATGAGTGTGTTCATATTAGATAGAAAGCTTACATCCTGATTTTATTACTCAGTTGCTTGATATTCTTATTGGTATTGATGTTGATCATACTAGGATGACACAATGAGGTTAGGATAGGGTCTCTGTCTTTTATGGTTAGTTTCTGATTTGAAACCTTATCATTTGTGTGTTGTGACTCTGATATTTAGCATTTCTTATGTTGTATTTAATATGTGTTCACTACTATAATCAAATTGAGGCTCTAAGAACAGAAGGACGGAGAAGATGGTATTGTAGAATCACTAGAGCAATTAGATGGTGATAGTTATTCCCAAACTATTGGAGTTGACAAACGTGGAATATATCGTGGTATTGAGAATTGCATAAAACGTAGGAAAAGATCAAGGGTAGAATTTTTGAGTAGTAGTAGAACTGATAAAAAAAATAAGGAATTTAGAAGAACATATGGTGGTCATGCATCAGGACCGTGAAGAATTGTGAAAGGCGAATGAGGGCGCTTACAAAGGAATAATGAAGAGACGAACGAGAAGATAAATAAGTTGATAGACCTACTGAAACTAATGTGTCTTAATCAAGTACCCATAGTTTAATAAGTTCGCAACTTTTACAGAAATGCTTTCATAGTTTTGCTTCAAACTATATATGTTGGTTAAGTTACTAATGTGATTAAATGTTAATTTAAAACTCCTTGTGCATGATATTGCTGCAATGATATCAGATTTGTAATCTGAAGCTAATTTGACGAATTGGTTGAATTCTCCGTGGAAGATTCATTACAGATGGACTTTCACTTTTTATATCTTGATAAGTATGTGAACTCGTTCATCTCAGTCTCTCAATTCATTTCATTACGTCTGATTATAATTCAAGTAATTTTAGGAACTTATTGGTCATTTCTTGAATTTAGGACCTGAGTTGTGGTGGGTTCAGAACTCATGCAGTAGATGATGATCGTGTCCTTTATTAATTGAGATGTAGCCATAGGAAAGCATATATTTTGGTGTTGATGAGTAAAATCGGTTCGTTAAATTGTCAAGGTCAGAGTAACCGGATAATGCTCAAGTGAATGAGTTTTGTCTTCAAAACAACAGATTTTAGTAGTCTTATGAGCATATTATAGATAGTTAACATGTCAATTGGTGTTTGTTGCAACTACAGGATCTGAAATTCTGCATCCTTAAGGAAGATTTGTCTCCTTGCATTTTTTGTCCTGCTCCTATTCTAAAAGATGTTACACTGTTTCCATTGTTTATGCTGATAATAGTGTACAATCTCTTTTCTCAACTCTGCAGCCTCTATTTGTTTGCTAACACCACTTCTTGGAGAAGTTGCAAAAGGAAGGAGTGGAGTTTGGATCAATTACTTTGCTAATACTTGATCAGTAACTTTCTTAATCCTTAAACATTAAAATTAATATGTGCCTTGGTTCAGAAATAGACATGTTGGTAGTGTTTTGTATGATGAATTGGCATTTTTTTTGTACTCTTTGATGAAAGAAAATTGTGACTTTGAGAATTAATAGAGACAGAATTTTCACTAGTTTCTTGATGTGCATTTTTTATGGATGGATTCGATTTCTATGTGAAGCTTTCATATATATATAGTGTGAAATTTCAGAGCTTTTACGACAGTGAAGTCTGACCAAAGGTGATAGAAGATGTTGTCCCAATTAAGACCAATTGTGACGGCATATGTTGTCCAATTAAGATCAATTGTGACGACATATTTCGTGCCAATAGAAAAGTCAAGCAGTCCCAATTAGTATCGGTTGTGACAGCAAATGCCGTCCCAATTAGTACCTGTTGTGACAGCATATGCCGTCCCAATAGAAAAGTCAAGCCGTCACAATAGAAGAGTCAAATAGACGACATCATTACTGGCACAATTGATGTTGTAACAAAACAACCGTCGCATATGCCGTCACAATAGCTATTTGGTACGGCACCAAATGGCACGACACTTTTTCCATCACAATTAGCTAATGTAATTTACCGTCGCAATTGGGTTTCATTTTTGCAGTGATATTTTCCACAGTCAAAATAATATGGTAGAAGTCTGGACGATACGGGGCGTCTTGCTTCTGGCTCGTAGTTTTGGTATTACAAATCCGGAAGTAGAGGTGGACTCCATGGTGGTTTTTCGGTGGTGTAAAGGACTTTCTTTCTGCCCTTGGTACTTCAAAGAAATTGTGGATCACATTGCCAAGTTTTTTTCTTTTTTAACAATGTAGTCCGTAATTTCCTTGAGGAAGACTGTCAGGGAAGGGCTTAGAACGCGATTTTGATCTCGCAGTGCGAGATCAAACAAAATCTAGCAGCCCCACAGCCCTTGGATTGGGAGGGGGGGGGGGGGGTTTATAACCCTTGGATTCATCACGGGTGTGTTATAGAAAAAAATCATTTTAACACCTCTTCTTCCACGGATTTATAACCCTTGGATTTCCAATCCAAGGGTCGATTTTGCTGCTAGATCATTTTTGCTCTCGCACTGCGAGAGCAAAAATTTTTTCAAGGGCTTACTATCGGTCTGTTAGGCCTACTTAAAAAAAAAAAATAAAAATAAAAAAGAGCCTAACCAACTACCAGAAACCAATATTATTTTTTTTACAAAAGCAAAAATAGTGAAGTCTGAATCTAGATTATTCTGATTGGGCATTTTATCAGCCCAAGAGAAGTTTGTACTTTTAGTCAGGCGGGCTCATGCCATGTCAAGGCTCTTTCCGGTTCGTAATTTCATTTTTAAATTATCAAATGCACTTGAAAACTTGCAATGGCCATTAATGCTTTCTTTTCTCCATTCTTTTTTACTTTTGTTAATTCAAAATGACAAATTACCTTTTAGAAATAAGACAATTAATGACATCACTCGATGTCACTGGTCTGATTGGAAACAGTTCACATGTGTCGGATTTGATAATTACAAAAACCAAAAAGGGTGAGCCAGGATATTTGTGGTTGAGAATCATAAAACCCCAAAACTTAAATCTCATTTGACCAGTCTACTCTAGTGTTTAAACCTGGAATGTGATTGGAAAAGAAGAAATTGGGAGAATCTTTGATTAGAGAATGACAATCGGCACATCGATTGCCGTGAAAGTTAAAGAGAAAAGAAAGAGAAAAATATAGCTTAGTTAGTTCCCAATGGATTTTGTTGTCTCACATGTAATCTACAACCTCTGTGATTGAAAGAATACCCTTCTGTTCCTTTCTCTGTGTGCACATAAACCTTGGTCGTCTTCTTTTTTCTTTCAAAAATAAAGTGACGCCAAGAAACTCAAAGCCATAAAACATGGGACAGTGATTGATACTTGATGGGTGATGCTAAAACAAATTACAGTACAGAATTCCACAGTGGGTACACTACGCTGCGCACCTCATTTTTGACAAAAGCAATACCACCTTCTTTGTGGTGTGCATGCTTAAATTATTGGAGGGCTACCAATTTTAAAATGTTCCGGGGAGTAGAGATTCCATAATGACATTCCCCTCTCTTTTTCCCTCCTCCATATTCCGATTCCACTAATCTAAGCTCCACACCTGGAACACAGATTCAGATTTACAGGGGTATATTCAATCAGGAGTTATATGGATAATAATACATTTTCATTTGTCGTAATTCAAAGGATTAATATAGAATTTTAAAAAGAGTCTTGCAGAATATAATAGATTATAATAGATTAATATAGAATCCTAAGTTGAACATTTTCATAGAAAAACAAAGAATAATAAAGATTTCTAAAAATAAAAATGATTATAAAAGATATGAATAACCATTATACTAGAGTATAATCCGCGCCGTAATGGCACGACATTGATGTAAAAATTGTAATTGTATATCCAAATTTTACAAATGTCTTGGGTAATTAACTTTCCACAAAAATCAATTTGAGTTGGATACCTCGGTTTGTTATGGAGTTTAATATCCATTAAATTGAATACCTTGGAAAATTAAGAAATCATGATAAGTCTTTATTGAATTCCATGGAAATTTCGGGAGTCTTAATTATCCAGAAAAATCCCGATTGAATACACCCCTGTTAGTTTGGAATTCCTCTCCATATGATTTAAGTAGATTAGAAGAAAAAGAATAGGGAGGAGGGAAGGATAGAGCCAAATAGCATCACTGTTAGAGTTTAAATACAAACAGTCATGACTATAAAAATAAATAAAAAATAACGAAAGCATTGTTTGGACTAATTTAATCGATCAAAATAATTTTTGCCAAATATAGTCTGGCGTTAATTGAACCTGTGTCTGATGCTGCACATATAAATAGCGTCTAGAGGCAGACGCATTTATAATCAACGTCCATAATCAGGTTTTAATTAAATGTTTGCCTGGACCAGGCTTTATTCAAGTGTTAGCTCGGGAAATTGTAACAACATAACCTCCTATGTTCATGGGGAACCTATAAGTGTTTTCCTCGGACACAACTTATAGTCGGGCGTTCATATTATGTCCATCTCATCATGCACGAGCCTAAAACCCGTCTGACACTGAAGCAGACGTTTTATGTCAGTCTAACATAAGATGCACACAATGTTAACGCCCATTACATGCGTTAACTATGCTTCCGTTTCACCCTGACGCTTACATTATGCACATCTTCTCTTGACATAAACTTTAGCTGCCTCTGAAAGGAGACATTGATATTGCCACCGCCTAAATATGGCTTTTTCCACTTTCGGTGTGCTACTCGGCCAAAAACTATTTGTAAGCTAAATTTTGCATAACTTTTAGGTTTAGTTGGCTTCATGACTCTGGATGCTCTAAAAAAAGGTAAAAGCAGCAAGTTAACCTTACCAATTGAAATTACGTTTCTATCCTTATCTTTAATGCTAAAACCTACAACCTAAAATTTTAAATTTATTTTCATACATCTCTAAAAAATAATCAAGAATTCGATATAAAAATTTAAACCAAATTGTTTGGAAAAAAAATAATATTGGGTTCAAGAATAATCGGTGGATATGTCACTTGTATGACAGCATATTATTCATCCATATTCTTCATCTTCGAAGAACAATTCCCAATATCGGTAGATTGGCAAATACGTCGTAAGGCATCTGTCGATTCTAGTTTTTGTGCTTCATTTTGGAAAAACAAAAACCAGAAACGACAGATTTGTTACGACGTATTTGTCGATTCTAATTGATGTTCACGAAGAATGTCAGAATCGGCAAGTATTCTACAACATATCCACCGAAACTGGATAAAATAAATCTTAGGAAATTCTTGAAAAAAACATTTTTTTTTCTTCAATGCATCGATTTGTATATTCCATGTTTTTCGTATTTTCAGAATTTTGTTGATCTTCTTCTTCAAACCCAGATGATTTCTCTACTAACCCTATTCTCTTACACTCTAACTATAACTTAATCTAACATAAATAATTTCAAATCAAATAATTAACAGTAATTAGTCAGGGTTCATTTAACCATTAACAAAAGTAATTGGTTATGGGGATTTTGAAATGACTTCAAATAACTTTTTATTTGTATTATGGGCCTTAATTTAGAAGATTATATTGGGTCCTCATTAAAATATGGTTAGTGTTATAGCTCCCTTTATCATTATACCTCCACATCATCATCATTCTTCTTCTGTTCATCTAAAACCCTAAAACCCCAATAATCATTTATCAAATGTTCGATTTCAGCTTCTTCTTCTTCATCGACAACTCCAATAACACACATATATGCACGACCAGAATACATATCAAACAAAATCTTAGATCCAAATTATCTACGAACTTTCCAAGATAACATCTACTTCGGCAGGTATAACTTTACATCATATATTGTTTGTATGATATAGTTGTGGTTTTAAGCTGTAAGTTTTCGTAACTTAATGTAATCAAGATCGACCTATGGCCCTTGGCTGCTAAATGGTCCATGAAAGTTCTAATAATCTCCGATCAATCGAGAAATCAGGTAGGAGTTGGAAACTGTGGAAGAAATAGGCTAGCATTGATCTAACATTGCTAAGTGTCGTCCCTCATAACTTTAAAAAGGCAGATGTTGATTTAAAATGAACTTCTTCCGTTGAAGAAATTGTGGTACCCTATCTTCACTGTTAAGCTTTTTCATTAGCCAGATTGCGATTAACTATGCCTACAAGAAAAAAAGTTAGGATGGTCTATAGTTTTAGCAAGATGATGGAAACTTTTTTGGGTCGACATAGGTTGAAGTTTGAAGGCCATGCAGACCTAAAAGGTCGGGATGGAGTGAAAACTACACCCATGCTGGTCAAAATAATAGAGGAGTCAGATGCAGACACTATAAATTTGGCATGCCTGATAACAATAGTCGACACTGGTTATTCATCGTTATTAATATAAGGTCAGCATGGTCGACCGTACCGACTGTAAAAATGTTAAGCTTCAGAAGTTACAGCCGCAATCATCTCCAAGGTGTTTAAAGCTTCTTTAGCTCAACTTCAAGACCCCAAGCTAAGTTAATTTGTTGACCAGCATCAAAACCTAGATTTTTTTAGTAATCCCGTTGCACCACTAACAAGATTTCTCCGACTACTTCCATGCTAATGATTAGAAAGAAAAAAAAAAGTAACAAATAGATCACTCAGGAAGTTCAGTAATCCGAGATAAGTTTAAGATATCTCTTTATGTCTTTACCAATTGGTATTGGTATTAGAACACAAAAGATGTTTTATTAGCTACAGAGTATCGTAGTTGATTCATACCACATGATTAAAAGCTTTAAGCATATAGTTAATCAAAAATTAATCTCGCTATTGACCTGAATTCACTAGGCTGAAGATGTGTATTTTCTAGTTCACTTGGCCATGTGCTATCCTATTGGTAGTTGTTTAGATCATTGAAATAAATTTTTTTTTGTTCATATTTAGTGATGAAGATGATGAAACCCCTTAACATGCTACTTTGGATGGGTGTGATGAGGATCCAATCGAACCTTCTTAATTTTGCCAAATCTACAAACTAGTTTAATCCTAGGTCTCTTGCCAAAAGAAATGTCATTCTAAATTGACATAGTTCTTATAATATGGGTCATCTTTTATACACAAATTAAATCGACCTCAATAGTCTACAGTTATTTAATGATATGGGCTTCAAACTGGTTTTATGTTAGGAATAAGACCTTACAATATGCAGCCATTTTTGTTAAATCATTCTTTTTCTTCTTTTTTTTGTGTGGCATATATTCTTATTATAAAACTCTATATTCATTCAGAAAACAGACCAATTAACCATTAGTTAATTTTTTTCAACGGCTAATTAAAAAAATAGTCACTACAGCCTAATGCCAGTTAATCATCTTGTTCTTGGTATTTGCACAAATCTAACTTCATAAAGCAGCTAGCAATAGCATATGTACAAAGTTGAAATGAGTGGGTACAACAGGCTGAGAGTGCCATTACATATTAAAGAATGAATCACGAAGACAATGGAAAGATACTAAATAGGCAGATTAATCATGATTTATATTCTATAACGCACGAATCATGATTGAAATTCGCTTTCTTTTTCTTACTTAAACGCTATACACCATACAATAACTAAAGTACTATACCCCCCCACCCCCCACCCATCATTTGTCATCATAATGCTATAATGCACACCGATTACCATACATCACCTGAGATTTAACAAAATCACCTTAACTTAACTACCCATTTCCCAAAACCCCAGCTCTAGAAAAGAGAAGGAAAATAAAAATAAATACAGAGAAATTTAATGAAGTGCCGTAGGTTCCATTTCCATGGCACCACATAAGAACTGTAATAACCACCATGAAAGAGCTGTTAGGCTTCTTGAAGAACTCTCTGTCACTCCCTGTCTCTCTAAAAGCTCTTAAACTCTAAGCAGGTACAGACTTAATTCAGGACCTCCATTTC
Source organism: Papaver nudicaule (assembly GCA_023529015.1). NCBI lineage: Eukaryota > Viridiplantae > Streptophyta > Magnoliopsida > Ranunculales > Papaveraceae > Papaver > Papaver nudicaule. The sequence goes on from JAJJMA010329496.1 coordinate 24,539, forward strand.
CATCAGGGTTCATCATATAAAAAGCTTCGGAATCTCTGGAACCAATGACTCTTTCGAATTTAGCCCTCATGTACATCAACTCACCTTCTGACCCGGATGCAGACCCGGGTAAAACCCCAGCACCCATGGAAATTGGCTCGACAGCCTTGAGTACTTTCATTTCTTCAGGTCCACATTCCCTTCTCATAGCAAACCCACATTTTTTACCATTGCAGTAGGTTCTCCAAAGCGGTTCTTCTAGCAATTTCACACTATGATTATTGGTTCCTCCTTTCTTGTTCTCGACTTTATTTTTATCGCATTCTAGTGCAATTCTCACCAACCCAGAAGCCATTTCTCTGACTAAACCACTTGTTGGTGTTGCTAACTCGATTAGAAAAGCTGGATTGGATTTACTGTCGTCTTGAAATGCAAAGTGCACGTGACCACGTCTGTACCCGAATAATGTACCGACAACCCGAGTACCAAGACCCGAAAAATATTGTAGCCTTCGATGCTTACTGAATACTGTAAGAACAACAGATCTTAGTCTCGAAACTGTTACAACTGGAAGTTTTTTCTTCTGGTTTTGCAAACCAACTGATGGGTTCTTAATTTCATCACCCAGCTTGGTCTTTTTCTTCTTCTCCTCTGCTGCTTCATGGTGATCATCAGTACTTAGCTTCAAAGAAGAGAAAGAACTGCCTAGAATTTGCTCACTTTCATTATGAAGATCATCATCCTCTTGATCATCTTCATGCGTTTTCTTTCTCCAGTGAAAGTTTCTTCTAGAGAATGAGAAGGAAGAGTCATGAGGAGTTTTAGCCATGATTGTCCTCATCTAAGAAAAAAAAAGGAAATATCAAAGCAGAGAGGAATAAGTAGTCGGCTCCTCAGTGTGTTTTAGAAATCAAAAGAGAAAGTGGAAATGCGAAAGAAAAGAAAGATTTGAATACAAATTCAATTATGTTCTTCTTTTGCTTTTGATTTTAGTTTTATGGAAGGGGGATGTGTGGGATCAACTTATATTCCTTGCCTCGAGTCCTTTTTGTCAGCCTGCTGCCTACTGGGATTATCAGAGCTGACAAAAGTAAGATTAAGCAGCAGCAACCCTACTTAACTAGATATACAAGGAAATAAAGCGTGATACTTGATAGATATGAAAACAAAAGATTTATAGAGGTGTAGAAATGGAGAGACAATCAACAGGGATAGACAAAAGAGACAGAAAACAGAATTAAGCAACAGACAGAGGGAGACACATATATATAAAATTACAAGCCGTATAGATAGTAACACAGTTTTCACTTGAGCAGAGGAAATGGAGAGAAAAGAGACAATATTGGAATTGAAAGAGAAGAGGAATCTGAGGCTGAGGAGAGAAAGTTTGTGTTGTTTCTTTTTCTTTGAGTGGGGACCTCCTACTGTGGGGTTGGTAAGGAAAGGAAAGGAAATATTAGCAGGCCGCTTGAGTCGCTTGACTCACTGTGTCTCTTTTCTATACCTGCATTGGAAGCCGTTACTAAGCAGTACCTAAAACATACTACCAAATATGTACCCACCACCATCTCAGACTCACATTCATGTAGTCCCCTTCACTAGCTAGTTGTACCTTTCTCACCCATTCAAACAATTCCATATCCCCACGAGTAAGATTTTCTTGTTTCCCTTTTTTTTTTTTTTTGATACGCCACAGCTGAGCCCACTCCCCTGAGCAAACCCAGCAAGTTGTACTAGCCCACTGCTGATCCAATTTCCCCGTATTTTCTTAGTAAGCTTTGTTTGGTGAATCTGTATGTTTGTGGGCTTCTGGTCAAGCACTCGAGATATAACCAACCCCCGTTAGGGGCAAGTATTTGGCCCGAAATTTGTCGATCCAATCCAGCTCACTTGGCTTTTTGAGGTTGGGTGTTTAATGATGTGCTGATTTTGGCACTGCAGACATTTCTTTGGCACTTCAAAGGGTGACAAAATAGGGTCATCAAAACCCAAAACCAAAAACCCCTTATAAAACGTGACAGTTTTACCCTTTAGATTTAGTTTAGTGTTAGTGTTTGATTATCATCAGATTAATGGTAATCATGATTATCATAATCTATATAGTTAAGTTTCTAAAAATTTAGAGAGAGAAATCAGTTTTGTTTTTGATTTTAGAAATTATTTTGAGAGAAAGAAGGAGAGGAAAAAAAAAACAAAGAAGGAGAGGAAAAAATCTCAAAGTTTTGATTCACTCAACCAAAATGAGTGATTCAAACACCGATTTCGAGCTACCGGAGACTCCAATAGATTACAACAACAAAATCTACTGTCCAAACGAAGGTGTGGACTCTACATTACATTATTTGTTGAGTGGGAAAGTGTGGTTAACTCAAGAAACCGAAGAATCACTCCATGACCTCCAAAGAGACAAGTATCAACAAGATTATGAGGATGAGCTAGCTTCTAACACCCAGGTATACCTTTGCTTGTATTATTTTTGCATGTAATCATCTTTAGTACGTGGATCTGTGTGATTTTTGTGAGTTGGGCGGCTCTGTTTACGCCTTGGTTTGACCTTGAAACTGAGGCGTAAACCAAATTTACGCCTCAAGATTCTTCCCAATTGAGGCGTAAAAACTGAAATTTGGGGAAACTGAGCCGTACACTAATTTTACGCCTAGGACGACAACCTTCCATTGCGACGTAAGTTGCATGGAAATATTGAATGCACTATTTACGTCCTAGTAAGTGAGGCGTAAAACTATTCTTTACGCCTTGGTTTTTCTGTTTACGCCTCAATATTTCTTGGCACATTCTTTATATACGTCTTGGTTATTGAACCGTAAAACTATTTTCTTCATCAAATACTTGCAAGTGTTATTTACGCCTCAATTGGAGCATGGAAAACCAAGGCATAAATTTACGCTTACAAAATATTATGAAAATCCCAGGCTTACGCCTTGAGTTATAAGGCGTAAATTTACCCTGACAATTTTTAAAAAATCCCCAGGTTTACGCCTTGGTTAGTAAGGCGTATCCAAGTTTACGCCAAGTTTTACCAAGGCGTAATAGTAGTTACGGTTTCTTTATTGAGGCGTAATTATGTATGATTTCTAATCTTTGTTCGTTTGGTTTATAGGTGGTTCCTTACATTGAATCTATTGCTACCCCTGAGAAGTCTGATGAAGAAGAGCCTCCCATTGTGCCTATGGAGGATCAACCACGTCCTAATCAAGTGTTGCACGAAGACACTACATATCATTGGCAACCATATGTTTCTACCATGGTGGGTTTTTGCGAGTTCACCAAAGTTGTGTATTCATTGATCATTTTTCCCCATTTGTGTGTCCTCACTTTTTGTGTTCCCCTCTATGTAGACATGGGGAGATAAAGATACCGCAAAGGAATGGACACAAGAACATGGGGAAAAGATCTTGTGTAGTGTTGTTCAAAACGTACAAGTTAGACCTTATTGTTTCCAAATGGTTTGCGAGTGTAGTGGAAAGTACAGAAATCATTGGAAGAAGGGTACCTCTTACAAGAGAAAGCATCCCAAGAGGCCTACGCCAATAAGCCGCACCATAAAGACCGATTGTCCCTTCAAGCTTCAATTTTGGCAAGATCACGAGAAGAGGTTTTTCTTGAAGAGTGTCATATGCGGTAGGCACAACCACCAACCGCCGGAGACTTTGCTTAGCCATGCTCGAGCCTCTAAGTTAAAACCGGAGGAATCGGAGATAGTCGAACGTTTGTGGAGACAAGGATTGAAGCCTTTGGAAATCCTAAGGTACCTAAAGGAGGCAAACAAGAAGAATAACTCCGGATTGAGAACCATTTACAATACCCAAGCAAGGTTTAAAGAGATGGACGCTTGCAATAGGGATGTCATGCAACAAGTGATGGTCTTGGCGGAGGAGAAGAAATACACTATTTTCTTTGACCTCAAGGAGAAGACACCGGATGGGAAGCAAAAAGTTAAACATCTACTATTGGCTAATCAGGACTTCATCAAGTTGGCACGTTGCAATCCTCAAATCCTTTTGATTGATTGCACCTACAAAACCAATAAATACAAGCTTCCACTATTGAACGTCGTAGGCCAAACTTCTTCTAAATCACCATTTACGGTGGCTTTTTGTTTCTTGGAAAATGAGCTTGAAGAAAGTTATGTGTGGGCACTCAAACAAGTTAAGCTTTTTTACCCCGAAGATCGTTATCCAATGGTTATCCTCACCGACAAAGAACAAGCTCTAATCAATGCTATTGGGGTGGTATTTCGTAAAGCTCACCACCTTCTTTGCACCTACCACGCTTGGAATAGTGTGCAAGTTAAATGCAAAAAGATAATTTGGCCACCGAAATCGGGGGAAAGAAGGAGGATCGAGAAACTACCACTACATCAACAAAAACGTGAGTTTGAACAAATGGAGATTGACTTCATTAAGAATAAGAAAATTTGGGAGGCATTTGGGGGCGATTGGGATACATTGGTGTGGTCACCAACAGAGGAAGAATATGAAATCCAAAAGGCTAAGTTGTTGGCGCATTGGGGCCGTTACCCGGATGTCGTGAAGTACTTGAAAGAGGAGTGGTTGGATGATGCCATCAAAGTTAAGTTTGTATATTGTTTCACAAACCAATACCTACATCTTGGGAACGAAGCAACGAGTACCGTGGAGTCTTCTCATCACCGTTTCAAAAGTTGTCTCCACCGCGCTGATTGTAATTTTGTTACGGTTTTCAAATCTATGGACATTATGTTCAAAGATGATCTCCGTAGAATCAAAACTTTATTTGAAGAAAGCCGGAGTAGGAGAATAACCATGTACTTGAAGGACCCATGGGGGAAATGGTTTAGTCGACTTTGGTTCAAGGTGTCGAAATGGGCAATTGAAAGGATATAGGCTTATGTGCAAGGGAACTATACGGATGTGTGCGTTTGTGGAATGTGGAAATCAATGGGACTACCATGCCGGCATATGTTCTCTAAATACGTTGATGGTGTGATCCCACTCGAGGACATTCACCCTTTTTGGAAACAACTCTCTTTCCACGAACCAATTGAAGACGGAGGCGTACAAGCCGAGTTTAACAACACCTACCAATATGAGGCAATCGTCAACTTTTACAATAGAATAAACGATGGTCAAAAGAGCTTTTGGTTGGAAAAAGTCCTACAATTTGTGGAACCTCAAAATAACTTGGATATCGAGGAACCGGATAAGGGACCGGGGAAAGGAAGAAAAAAAACTACGGTGCCAAGGTGGCAAGAGCGGATGAATGTCAAGGAAAGAAATAAGGAGTCGAAGAGAAGAGACCCAATTGGAGTTGAGTGGGTGAATAAAGAATACGATGGTGATGAGGACGATGAGGAGTTACAAGCCGTGCTACGAGAGTCAATGAAACGTCCCAAGACTTGTAACATGGGTGAAGGTTCCACTAGTCGTGCTTCAAATGTCAAAGGAAAAGAGCCAATGTATCCGACTCAAGATAGTTCCAAGGGAAAGTCTCCGGTGATTCAAGGTGAAGAAATGAGCTCAAAGATTGTTAAGAAGAAGACAATTAGGTACAAGAGAGGAGGACATATGGTAAACCCCACAATCGACCGGGAAGGTAACTTTGTTCGCCCTCACCACACTATTTATGAAGATTGATATAAATATCTACCCACTTGCATTCATAAATACATAGTCAATGGATGATGTCGAAGGAGACGGTAATTGCGGTTACCATGTGGTCACGAACCAACTAGGGCCATTTTCGGGTGCAACCATGGAGGGGAGAAACATGACCCAAGTCAATTATATTAGACAAGGGTTGTTAAACCAACTAAGGAGTCATGCACAACATTACAAGAACATGTTATTGGTGCCGGAAGGTTCGTCACCACACCAAGAGTACATCAAGTTTCAAGCTCGTTTGCAAGGTGGAATTCCCATAAGCAATAGTGCATTTTGGATGAGATTTCCGGTGTGTGGACACCTAATTGCGGATGCTTATAGGTGTGTGGTTCACTACTTCGACAATAAGACTTCTTGGACGTTCACGCCGGAATTTACAAATTACAATGAGACACTAGCAAGGAAGAGAAGAGTAATCATCGCGTTTGTTCAAGATTGTCACTTTATTGGTCTAAAGTTGTCCGATAAATGTCCTTTACCACCGTTGGCCCCAACCACTATGAACAAGGCGAAAGGTAAGGAATGGGCACAATTTTACGAAGTCAACATGCACAATTGGCCTGCGACCTTTATGGATTCGGGGTTTGTCAACTTGGGCGATAATTCGGCATATGTCAACTTGGGCGATGATTGAGAATGCTTTTGGTGGTAATGCTTTTTTGGTAATGCTTTTGTGGTAATACAAGTTCAAGAAGCCAAACTATGGTTTTTTAAAGTATTTTGAATATCTTTTTGTGTACCTAAACAATGCTTTTTGTAATATTTGGTATAATTTGAAGGTTCTTGTTTACCCCATTTGTTTCCTTGAGTTTTTTTTTTTTTTTTTGCATTAATTTTACGCCTGAGATTTCAAGGCGTAACTAAAACAATTACAGACTTACGCCTTGGTTAATTAGGCGTAATATCAACAAAAAACAATTTACGCATGGTACCCTAAGACGTAAATTATGAGTAAAAATTCAAGAGTTACAGGAGAATTCTACGGCGTTCATATACAAGGCGTAAAAACAACTTGCAATTTTTCTGAAAATTTGAATGTTTACGCCTTGTTTCACGAGGCGTAAACATAACTTTGAATTTCTTAAACACTCTTAGAACGTACGCCTTGGTTTAAGAGGCGTAAACAAAACGTAGAATTTTCAAGACACAATTTACGCCTGGTACCCTAAGACGTAAATTATGAGACTAAAAATTCAAGTTACAGGAGAATTCTACGGTGTACATATACTAGGCGTAAAAATAGCTTCAATTTTTTGAGAAAATCTGAACTTTTACGCCTTGGTCTAAAAGGCGTAAACTTTGTTTACGGTTTGGTTTCTGAACCGTAAAAACCGTATACGCCCCATTTTTTAATACAAACCAAGACGTAAATTCCTGTAAAAAAGGCACAAAAACCATATAATACATACCACACAAACACAAATCCATTTGCTTAAACAAACAACCATTATCCATCGTTCAAACCACACAACAAACACATAACAAAAACAAACAACCATTATCCGTTGTTCCAACCACATAAAAGATGAGTTCAAGATAGAGTGATAGAGAGAGAGTTAAAGCTTTGTTCATCGTTTGGCTCTTTTGTTCGAGGAAGATGATGAAGCACCACGAGTTTTAGGATCACTGCGACCTCGACCTCTCCCTTGAGCTTCATGAACACCCGCATCTTCTTCCGGTGTAGCTTGTATTACTGGAGGCCCCCTCTTGTTTCTCGTCTTCCTCAACTCGTCAAAAACCCCTTGTTGTGTCGGATCAAAGGCAATCTCTAATTGCGACTTCATCACGCGTTGTTCTTCAACAGTCAACATCTTACCCCGATTGATACATGATGTAAGTCTAGAAGCTACCAAAAAAACATTTTCCTTCTATACAATATAAACAAATTCACACACAATGTTTGACAACAATCAAGACGAGAAAATGTAAATCAAGATTTAAATTTAAGTCTATTTACTTACGGCTTGATGAAGCTTTTTCTTCAAAGTAGCTATCATTGAAGCCTCACTTAATGTGCTTGCAGTATTACGAGTGTTTCTTTCTTGTTCCTTTCGAATCGCCTTTGAGGCTCTAGGATCAATATTGATCAACATGGGATGTCCAAAGTTGTTAAATCACTGCAAGTATCCTTCCTCGACATCTTTTATATGGGCTGTAAAATCCTCCATGTTCAACACTAGTTGGTAGTCGGCGGTTTCCCGTGCTTCCCAGTGGTCAAGTTTTGGCTCAGGTAGGTAATCCAATTTGACCTTGGAAGATACAAGTTTGGAGAATTGTTTCTGCAACACGAACTTTTCCTCCCGAACTATTGGTTGTTCATAACCAAGTTGGCGCATCACACGTTGAGGATTGTACAAATGGAACCCGGATGGATGATACAAAGGTCCGGTGTAAGTACTCACTTTTGAAAATTCACGCACATCCTCCAATTCGCCATTTTCATCAGGTTTCAAGCAGAAATATGGGTCAAAAACCACATCTTTGAGAGTGAGAGCATCCAACTGTTGCCTCAACAAAGCTACCTTCGCTTCTTTCTCATGTACACCACCTTCTTTGAAAGGGAATCTCTTACCCGTAGGGGTGCCTTCTGGTTTGTTTTTCCAATCTGTATCCTCCTTAGGTGCCAAAGTGGGGAAATGGTCATAGAACCACGACTGCAATGAAACAAAATACCCATATTTCAATGACGTATATGCAAAACTAACCTAAGGTTATTACACAAAAGATAATCTTACATGTAGAAGACGAACATCACCCTCGATTTTGGTGGTTTGAGCTCTGGAAGCTTTAGCAAGTGAGGCGTTCAAGAATGCAATGACGGCAGTACCCCACGCATAATCATCAAGTGTATCAATGTCATCAAGATATTTTAAGTAGCATGCATTGACCCTATTACCCGTTTGATCAGGGAACATGACGGTGCCCATGGTGTGCAACATCCAATCTTTTGCAACTCTAGTGGCTTCCACATCACTTATCTGGGTTCCATCTGCGACCTTGTTCTTGGTATTACCATACATTAACCACAAACGATTGCTAACAATTTTCCTAGCCTTGAGTGGTGCTTTACCCTTCTTGGAAACCCCGGGTGTCCCACCACCCCCATATATCCACTCTTCGTCACATTGTTCCTTAGACCAACCAAACGCTTTCATAGCCAATCGGTTGAGCTCCCCCCATTCCATCTTGTTATCATTACCAAGATACACATGCTTTCCACTAGTTTCAAGATTCTTGATTTGCTTTGCATCATCGGGAATCAAAGCCATTTCGCCAAATCCAAAGTGTAAAGTGCCGGTCTCTGGCCAATATCGTTCTCTAAGTGCACTCACTGTAACACCATCAACCTTGTCCTGGGTATGTATTGATGCATTGTACAATTGTTTGGCTTTTTCTTTTACAATGCTTTGAACCTTGTCACATTCCAACTCCAAATCCCACAGTCGTGGTTTTGAGTGTTTCAAAATAAGCGCAAGCCTTTTGTGGTCCTGCAAAAATCAAAAGAAATTAATATACTTTGTTGGAAGGGTCAAATAATGTACAAACTACATACAATAATTTTGAGATTATAAGATAATTACCCGCGCAGAAGCCACTTTTGCAGCATAGGAGCATGGGTAACCAAATAGCACTTTGTTTTTATCAGGTGCTTCTCCCCAATGGTTTATTCCCTTAGGAGGTTTGGGCAACCAGAACGTTTCATCATTAGGTGCCGAAATGTGCTTGCCTTTGGGTTCTGGTGCTTTTTGCCGAGGCTTTGTAGCTTTCCTCTCAAGTCTTGGTTCTGGAGGAGGTAGACCAAGAGGTTGAGTGGGTTGTTCTTGAGAAAGGGGTGGAACCTCCTCAACAATTGTTTCTTCTTCGTCATCTTCTTCAGCTGATTCTTCTTCTTCTGATTCTTCTTCTTCTGATTCGCCACTCTCCTCTTCAGATTGGTTGGGTTCTTGTTGAATCTCATTCTCTTGGATTGGAATTGATTCTTCTTCAACAATCTCATTCTCATTTTGTCCATCACTTTGAGGTAGTGTTGATTGTTGGGGAGTCTTTGTTTTACCTCTCTTATCAACACCTAGATGCTTAGTACCACGAGGTGGGGGAGGCGTAACATCAGGAAGATCATCTCCTCTCTTCTTCTTCTTCTTCTGTTTATCTTGTTCCCTAAACACATACACAAACAACACAAATAAACAACCAACCAATGAGCTAAACTAAATGAGAGACAGAATATTTACGCCTCAATTACACAGTTTACGCCTTGGTTGAGTAAATTACGCCCCAGTTCACCAAGGCGTAAAAATTGGTTTACAAAAAAAAAAAGTCACAGTAGAAAATTACGCCTTGGTTCAGGGATTCAAACCAAGGCGTAAAACAGACTTGAGCAACAAAAAGGGTGGTTCAATGTTTTACGCCCTATTATACGAAGGCGTAAAATTAACTTGGAAAAAAATTTAACAAGGAGAACTTTACGCCTAGTTTCTAGTTTTTACG
>JAJJMA010329496.1:34675-46635 GCA_023529015.1 Papaver nudicaule
GTTTTTACGCCCTAAACCGATGTTTACGGTTTGGTTTTGATGTTTACTATGTAGATTTTTGTGAGCACATTCAAAAAATTTTACGCCTTGGTTTAGTAGGCGTAATACATTCTAGGGCAAAACTAGGGCTTTTTTTACGGCTTGGTTTCAAGGCGTAAACATGTTACGACTTAATTTATGAAGAATCTCAAGGCGTAAAAACTTGTTTACGCCTAGGTTTCATATGAAATACAAACCGTAAAAATCACTGAGGCGAAAAAAAAAAAGAGCCCCAAATCGATGATTCTAACCTAAAAAAGCAATGAAAACATGATTGAAAACATGGGGTTTGTTCAGAATTAGTACCTGAGACGCATATTGGGTTCTGTAGACTGATTACAGGCCAAATCAGTGGACGGATTGATTTCTGCGTCGGGTGCGTTCTCAAATAAAGTTTCTCTCGCTGTGGATTGTTGATTTAAGTAGGCTCTTGCTATCCCTGGATCCATTGTAGTGTCTCTGAAGGTCGATTTTGTTCTCGCCATCTTTAATTTTAATCGATACGATGAATTTTTCGTATCGGCGATGAATCGAGACGAGGAACGTAGAAGAGGATAAACTGTTTGTTTTTGAGGAGGAGAAGGAGAAAATGAACCGTAAGAGGAATTTCTGTTTTAGGAGAAGGAGAAGGAGAGGATAAGGTAAATTTGTTTTTGTTTTTGTGTTAGGATTAGGGTTATAAAACTAGGGTTATTAGTTAAGATTTAGGGGTATTTTAATCTGTAAGGGTAACTTAGACTTTGCATACCTATTTAGACATCCCTTATAACTACCCTTTGGATGGTTTCATTGTTTTGAAGTGCCAAAGAAAAACATGCAGTGCCAAAATCAGCGCATTTAATCTGCTCATTTTGGATTAGATGCGGATGCTATTCTTAACATCTAATGGAGTTTGGGTTGGGTGCAGTTGGAGTCTTAAGAATCCGTTAGACACTCACATCCGCTAGGTTAATGATATATTTATAATTTTAAGAATACATGGAGAATACATGGGATTAGTTTAGTACCTAAAATTCTATGTATATTTAATTTGGCCGAATTTATAGGGCTAGAAATTAGAACTAAACGAGGGACATAAATCTAATAAGGTAATAATCATACTTTGTAATAGTGGCTAATGTGTTCAGTGATATAAATTGTATACCGCAAAGTTGGTGTGTGTTATAAGAATTTGTTTTCTTAGAGGTGTTATCCATGCCACGTTATATGCATATGTTGTGTAGGTTTATGGAAATCCAACCCATATTCGTTTTTTTTCCCCAGTTAATTGATAGGCTATTTAATGTTTGGTACCCAACAAATGTCCAACACATAGCGTTGGTACCCAACATTTCAAATATTAAGATTTGGTACCTAGATCTAACTGAGACCGGTTAGTCAAGCCGTTGACCTCACAATAAAACAATTATTTTTTGTAACAAAATAATTATTTTTAAAAGCCTAAAACACCCTTTGATCCAACGGTTGTGAACAAAGATTTTAGATAAATCCCTTGAATTTGTCTGATCAACACCACCTATAACATATCAGCGACACCACCTTTTCAAGATTCAAAGATCATTGTCATATCTATCCATTATCATTCAGCATATTACCACCGCTGTTTTTTCATTCGACGAACTCATTTTTAATCAATTTCCATCGGCGTATTTGAAACTCCTAATAAAATGAATGAACCATTTAATGAACATGGTATTAGACCCTAATCATCTTCTTTACCAAAAGGATTTTTGCACTCCATTTTTTCACGAACTGTTAAAGCAGTTCCTTAATAAATCAGAGATGTAAATAAGAAAATTTGAACAAAGAAAATTTCACCAAACTTCTTAACCTCGAATGGCTTAAACAACAACGGCAATAGCTCAGACAAATTGGTGGAGTTGGTCGACAAAAATTTAAGAAATTGAGGGATCTGGATATAAAATCTGAAATTGTTCGGATCTAGAAGAAAACAATTCTGAAATGAATTGAGGGTTGTCGTTGATTTGTTCTTGCTGGTTATGGCGGTGAAGGTGTAGTTCTTCTAGTTGGGTTATTATGATTCTAGGGTTAGGTTTGTTGTTGGGGAAGAAGAAGATTTGGGGTTTTATTTTATTAGGGTTCATCGTTAAAGAAAGAAAACAAAGATTGAAGTGGATTTTGGTTTTATTATTCGTGAGTATGTGATTCCTAATCTAGTGAACTGTGTGTGAACAGTTAGAGAGGTGGTGGGCGAATTTTTTTTTGTAGGGAAGATGAAGAAGAATAATTTAGGTATTTAAGGGCAAGTTTGTAAAATGAATTATTTTTTTGTATTTAAAATTAGAGAAAATAAAAGTAACCGGGTCAAACAGAGGTTTTGACGGTCAACGTCGAATTCAGGTACCATATCTTAATATTTGAAATGTTGGGTACCAACGCTATTTGTTGGACATTTGTTGGGTACCAACATTAAATAGCCCTTAATTGGGTACCAACATTAAAAGAATCAGTTGGGTCACCCACATCCAATCGGTGCATTCGCACACCCATTGGGTGCAAACCCGTTGGATGATGGATCGGACGCGGATGTGAAATTCAAAATCCGTCATTTATTAGATGCGGCGCAGATGAGGCTAAAATCGGCCCAATCTGGTCCATGCTCACCCCTACCCACCATGGACTTCGGCAAGATTGTTGCATTAGGGGGGAGCAGCGGATGGACAGTTGTGGATTAGGGGTCATCCGCGTCCAATCCGCCAAAGCTGGGTATTTGAAAAGTTCATCTGCGTCTGGTTGAATCATCCGCGGATTTGAGAACCGCGGATGAGCGGATGCTGCGGATCAGTCGCGTATTTCGATTAAACTCATTTCATGTTTTTGTAGTTCTCTTTATCTCAGTCACAAGCCTCTTCTCTTGTCATAATAAAATAGATCATATTACATACAACACAATTTTTAATTAAAAAAAAAACTGATTACGGTTCTGGATTAGAAATACAACTTAATATTTGAAGAACATATTAAGATAGGGTTGCCATGAGTACAATTTCGGTTCCTAACCTCAGATTTGAAACAAAATACTTAAATTGAAGAAAAGGGTTCTACTGATTCCATGAATTTAAGTGAGCAGCATCACATCTTTCTTGAATTTCACTTATAGTATCTAAAACTCTTCCTCTTCCTTGTTCCTGAATCGCTTTCTGTAAAAACGATTCACTCTCCCCAGTCGAAATCAAGTTCTCAACAATTGAATCATCCGGTTTTTCTCCGGTAACTGTGTAATATCTTCTCTTGACTGTACCTTTTACTCCGATGAAATCTTCTCACGATGTGAATTGAAATTATCCGTGGAATCTTTTAGTTTTTTGCGGAGTCCATTAACAACTGATATTCTTGTTCGATCTGATGAACTACCTGTCCGCAACCTGGAAAGCTTCGACTTGACGTGTTTGCTCGATCTAATGCTTCTAATCGGACTTTAATGAGTTTTTTTTTTTTAAAAAGCTAAGGAAATATCTGAATCCATAAGAGATCCTACCAATAATAACCTTAACTTATCTATGTATTTTCCATATTACCACGGACGCGGATATCCGCGGATTTGAAAATACCATCCGCGTCCAATCCTCCAAAACTTGCGGATTTGAGAATGCCATATGCGTCCAGTACATGGAGTTGCAGATCGGATGTCCATCCGCCATTTTGCGGACGGACGCAGGTGAAATCCGCAGATCCGCATTTTTTGCTCAGCTCTATGCTGCACAGATATCTGATTGATACGGGTGTAAACCTAAATTCATATAAAACAAACAATTATCACCACCGAATTAGTATCTCATAATAAATTGCTATACCTTATAACAGTTACGGGTTGGCGAGGAAAATCTGGTATTCCTTTATAAATTGTTGAGTTTAGGGCTTTAGAAGCCGTTTGTTCCATTTTAAAGTATTAGTTAATCAATAACCTATTCTTCAGAACAAGCACTATGGTCTATAGATTGTAGAGAAATCCTCACAATGTAAGGAAGGTCACCCACTATGGTGGAGGATATCTCAATAATCTAAGGAATCCTTGGGATTTCCCTAGTTAAGTATAGATGTCATCCATATGCGAGAACTCATGACTCTGCAAGGCGGGAACTCAATTTCCGCTGACTACCCCCTGCGGATTCTCAGTCCCCTCCTTTTATCTTTTTATTTTCACATTCCCTCTACACCTCACATTCTAGCCATCCATCTCTCTCTCCCAACAGCTACAGTAAAACCTCGATAAATGAATGCCATTGGGACCGGATTTTTTTTTTCTCGTTTAACGAGGTTATTTATTTATCTATAAATGAATACATATTCATTTATCGGTAAATTGATATTTATTTATTTAGATATTAATTTGTATCAAATGATATACTATAAAAGAAGAGGCAAATAAAATTATATACATATTAAATGCTTAGATTAAAAACTATATAGTATAAAAAAAAAAATCCCGGAAAGTATACATACATTTAGCATATACCACAAACTATATATAGTTCTAAAATCTTATATGTGCTTAGAGAAGATATGGTCAATTTGAGAGCATCGAAGTTACCTAGTCATATTCGATCAAGACCAGGTACTGCAATTGTACATGGTAATGACAGGATTTCAGCTACTGCTAAACGTGTTAAGTCTCAAGTTTCTAGTTCAGTTTCTTCAGATAGTCATAACAATAAATTCTCAGAAACCCTTAGAAATGACGGAAAGTCAAAGATTAAGTCATTCCCAGAATTTCCATCTTCAATGTTGAAGCTGAACAATTGGCAACACTACCGAGTAGAAGGAACAACGGAATTAGCGATAACTCAAAAACTAGGCTGTTATCCCTTTACAGGACGACGACCAGTTTATCAAAACCTGTGAAGCCGCCTGGTGGTGTATTCAGCCTACAGTCGCCTTGTCCCTCAAGCACAATTGCTCGTGCAGACACTGAAAATGGCATAAATATTTTAAGTCACCAGGAAAATGTGCATTGTCTCAAGATGTTTCACAACGGTCATCTTCAGTGGCGATATATAAATGCAAGAAATGCAAGTAGTATCAATGCTCGAACAACTGCTGCAGAGAGAATATATTCATTAATGCATTTAGCGAGGTTATTCATTTATCTCCTTTGACCAAGTGGGGACCGGAGAAAAATATTCATTTGGCGAGGTTATTCATTAATCAAACTGAGAAAGAGAGGATACCGAGATATACCACCGACTTTTGGTATTCGTGAACCTAGTTGCTTTAGGTTGTTTGAACGATCTCACAAATCAATATTCAAACAACAAGCTGAGTATAGTTCGGAGAACCGAACCTAACAAGAACACGTTCTTGTAGATCTCAATAGAGATGGATTCGCTACAGGTTATGAATCAACAAACTTGCAATTACTTCAATTATATAAATCAGAGATAATATAATGCGGAAGGGAAAAGTAATGCAAGACACCAGAATTTTGTTAACGAGGTAACTGCAAACCAGCAGAAAAACTCCGGGACCTCGTCCAGATGTGAACACCCTCAGTATTAAAGGTATACAGATGCTAGCCAACTCTTAGACTTCGGACTGGAATGTATCGAGACTGAATTAATCCTACAAGCAATTCGGCTACCAATGTGTTCCTACGCCTCTTGACTCACGCATAAACCTACGTACTTGATTCCCCTAGCTGACGTCCTTTATAGGCCTAGGAGTTGCTCCACTTCCTTCGTGAAGACTAGCGCTACCCTGCCTCTAACATGACGCCTAAAAGTACTCAGTTATAAACAAGAATACGATTGTGATTTTCTTTAGACTTAAAGTCAAGGTTAATGGAAATCGGTTTTACTGAATAGGGCTTATTGATCTAGCCTAAACAGTTTTACCTCCTAACGCTTGACGAACTTAGTATAAAAC
This sequence comes from Papaver nudicaule, assembly GCA_023529015.1. Taxonomy (NCBI): domain Eukaryota; kingdom Viridiplantae; phylum Streptophyta; class Magnoliopsida; order Ranunculales; family Papaveraceae; genus Papaver; species Papaver nudicaule. Next base: position 40,598 of record JAJJMA010329496.1, read on the forward strand.
CTAGTTCGTGAATTTGCATTACAGAACTTCCGGGGCTTACGATACGAGATCGCCGTACGAAGTTTCTATCAAATCTTGGTCATAATAAGATTGAAATAATTCAATCGATCAAGATACATGATCACGAATTTAACTTCCGACCTGTGCTTCACGATCCTCGAGTGAAGTTTCAATAGTCGTAGTCCAAAGGACTTCGAGATGACGACCAACCTTTATGCAAGGATACGCAGATGTGTAGAGAATTAAAGTTATATCTTGCAGAAGGTCATCTATTTTATAGTGATCATCAAGGGAGGCTTTGCTTTAAAGTCAACCTTGAGTGAGGCTCAAACAAGTTTCCAAACTTAGAAAAGTCCATAGGCTTGTATTGAGGTCCAACTCAATCTTCTTCTAACCCGTAAGTCGAAACCTTAAGGTTGTGAGAAGACTCTCCTTGATCAAGAAGGATGGATATGGCTCAAACAAGTTTAGCCATGCTATGGAGTCCATACACAAGTATACAAACCCAAAGAAAATTGTGGACATGAGTTCCATGGGCCATATTGTGAAAGCTTGCAAGAAACTAATCACAATAGGCAAAAACGTCAACACATGAATGCGTATGATGTTGTCATGTTCTTTCCATGGTTTATATGTATGTGTACATGAACGCATACATAGAGAAGTTTGTGGAGTTCAGGAACTTCCTGAGTTTTTCATATACGCGTACATGAACGCGTATGATGTTCACCCAATCTAAGAGCTATTTCAATATTCCACATTCTACTTGAGCATTAGTCATGAAATGACTTAGATGGTTAAGAGAACTAATCTTTATAATCCTTCGGATCACATAAACAACATCATAGACTATTTTCATGATAGAATGGTAAATACGAAACTTGAAAGGAAAACCTTTCTAACCTTTAGTGAGGACGATATGTTTAATCAAGTATGTAAGCTCCGGTCTTCATCTTCAATGGTCTTCGTCTCGAATTCCTAAATCTGTCCTAGTCCGAGTTGTAGAGTGGACTTATCAAAGATTGTGTTTTGGTCAACTAAACTTGACAACTGACTTGAGATAACAACATCAGTGGGTTCAACCGAGCAATGCTCTAACAATCCCCACCTTTGTCAATGTTAGTGACAAAATCAATCTTACATTTGGATTCAAAAAGTAAAATCTTTTAGCCCTAACCATAATGTACTTGATCTTCTTGTAATCTTCAACGTCTTCGAATAAGAGTGTTCCTGCAAAAGAAGATTGAAGGTAGAGATAACAAACTCAAAGTCACCACATCTTGGTTCTAGAAGGACATAGTCCAACAAGAGTTTGTTATGCAATTGAGTAGTATACAAAACTCGTAACCATATTGCATCGATGCTTAAAGATATTACACAACATGATATGTTCTCCCCCTTACTCAATACACTAACTTTTGCATTGACATGACAAGCACATCGATTTTACTCCCCCTGTAACAATGCCGTAGATAATTGTCTAAGTAGTTAGAAGATTTTACCCCCCCCCCCCCCCTAATACAAAATTTCTCCCCCTTTTTGTCACAAAAATAGACAAAAGAAAAAGAAAAATAAGAATCATCATAAAATAACATTAATCAATGTAGACAAAGGTAAACATACCTGAAACGAGAGATAAAAAGATGCAATTCTCTCGCAATTTCCACAGCCGCACACCCCAAAAAGATATTACCATGAAGCACAAGTTCAAAAGAACTCTCCCCCATTATGTGTCATTCCCTAAAGAACAACGCGACGACCTTCCCAAGCAAGGATTTTAGATAAATTCTTGGGTTAAAGCACAATTTTACAAGTAAAATTGCAATTATGTTTTTCTTCCCTAGCCAGTTACGGTCAAACAGGAATTCAAGGTTTAATCTTCCAAATTCTCAGAGAGTTTCGGTCAACCATCGCCTTTAGAGAAAACATAAGGTTATCCCTTCCTAGTGGTTGTAAGACTAAGAATCAAAGGTACAACATTTTATCCAGCGGAGTCTAACATTGTATCCTACGAGGTTCCTCCTTATCAAAATCGTCTCCCCTTAGCCATAAGAGTCAGAAGCATGGATTTGATAGTTCTTCATGCACTGCTTTACCCGAACGGGTGATATGGCTAAAAAAACAAGTTCACGATTTTTGCAATACATTCATAAAGATAATCAATTAAGATCAAGTATTGCAATCATCAAAAAGTTTGAGCAAGACTTTTTGAGTTATGTAATCAGGGTTGGAATATAACACATTAATGAAAACATAACATAGAATCTTTCAGTGAACGATAAGAGTATCAAATCCATACACACATAAGTTATTACAATCTGAAATGTTTTTTTTTTAGAAAGATTCATAAAGTTTTTGAAGAAGGAGAGAGAGATGACACTGCTCAATTAGTCACTAAAATCAGAAGATACTTCTTCTGTCATCTCAGCCAAATCTGCAGTCAGAACTGGATATCTTGTGGTACAATAGTCCAATTGTCTCTTTTGTAGAAGGAGATGTGCCTCAAGTTCACTGATTCTGATTTGAGCTGCAGTCATTCCTTCTTCGTCAAAGCCGAAGTTACCTGTATTAGGAGCTAGTTCTGGTGCACGCATCTGTAGTGGTACAGGTGAAGGGTCGGTTGCACACAGATTCCTTTTCATCTTGTTTATGCTTCTTCAGTCTAGCTTCTTGAGAGGTCTTCCAGGTGATCCAAATATAGGAATATCATATGTTTTTATCATGTTGCAGATGAGGCTGGGAAAACCAAAGCTTCTTCTGTTATGACTCAGAGGAATTGAGATCATCTGGCGGATTATGAGAGTGCAGATATCAGTTTCCTGATTACCTACAAGAAGATAATAAACAAACTCTGCCATATTGCGGCTCCATACGTCTCTGTTCATGTGACTTGGAATCAAGTTGGCGATAACAAGCTTACCAAACAATTTCAAGTGAAATGAAATAGTGTTGAGCGGAAATTTCCCTCCAACCCAGGGTACTTGACTGCCGAGAATAATATCAGAGACTCTTAACTGATTAGATCGAATATCGTCGGGCTGGGGGATAACAAAAGTATGCCTCAATGGATAATCGATGAAAGTGTTGATCACATCACGATCAATAAGAATATTTGGTTACTAATGGCAGTCTTAAAATGACACTGTTCATAATCAGAACCATGCATGTTGGCATAAAATTGATTGACAACATCAGGAAAAACCTTTGCGTCAGCACTATGAACCCTACCCCAGTCTTTTTGTGCCATAAAGTTCACAAATTCAGGTTTGGAAATAGTATTTATCATATATCCTTTCATAAATTATGCCCCGAGTACGCCACTGTTTTTACTTGAAAAACAATGCACCGTCTCTGGGTACTTTCATAGTGCTCGAGATCAAAATCGAACAAGACAAGCCTAAACCAAGTCAATGGCCGTTCAAGTCTTGCTTCGGTCACAGAGAGGATAGAGGTTGATCTAGAGAGGGAAACAGTGGAAGAAACTTGAGATCAGGTTGAGGATGTGTATTTCTGGGTGTAAGAGTTCAAGATCTCCGTCGTAAGGGTGACTGAAAATCTCCAAGGATAGAAGTGTATTGAGTTGCTCAGGTATTTGCTCTGAGGTTCTGAAAAGATGTTCTGCCTTGGAAGATAGAGGAAGCCTCTATTTATAGTGTTGAACTCACCCTGATATCTCGACAAAGAAGGTGGAAGCCGTGGGAGAGTGGAGGACGTGAGTTGTGCTCTGTAACTACTAGAGTTGTATAGAACGTATCCACTCAGCACCACTTTCTCGTAACTGTCCATCATCTCAATCAGTTTCTTTCTAACTGTCGTAGACCGCCAGACCAATACCCCTGAAGTTATCCCCCCGTGTGATGTTTTGATATCTCGTGTAGTATGCAGATATTGCATGGTTGTATTAAGTTTAAACAGCGTTGCATGGCCATGGCTCTATGTACAATGTGATTGTGACGCTAGAAGCACGTGTGGTGGCTGTTGTAGATGGTGAAAAATGGGAGAGGGAAAAAATCGTAAAACTACTCCCTAACTACGCCTTATCTAAAGGCAATCGCCTACTCAGGCACATCGCTATAGCTCAGAATGCAACCTATTCTACGAGCTGAATGTACTCCATGTGAGTCCTCTCTTATAACTCCCGGTGGAGAGGATGATATCATGGTGCAGTACCGATAACCTCACCAGCACAAAACCCATTAATCTACTTCATGTCGACATCGCCTCGAATTCCTCGATATTATAACTAGATTGCTCAATGGTACATGGTGGAGAGTTAACAGAGACGCATCCTCCCATATTTCCTCTCAAAATATGACTCAACATCCGAGTCTCAATGAAAACCTTCAGAAGTACGCAGCTCCAGGCCTGCCCAGAGCTCTCTGAGAGGCATACAACAGCCTAAACACGCTTAAACAGACCACACTCTAAACACAGAATGGTATAATATACCATGGATAAGCACGCCATGACCTGAAGCATGATGTAGCACAAGCGCGTGCATACGCCATAGCGCGAACGCACGCATACGCCGTAGTGCAAGTGCACAAGTACGCCATAGCCCAAGTAGCGTAGCCAGAACACGCTACGAAGGGGTTGGCCCTGGCCAAAGGCCAAGGCCGTGGCTCCATGAACCATGACGCCATAACAAAATTAGCTTTGGCCAAAGGCCAAAGCCGTGGCGCCATGAACCATGACGCCATAACAAGAGTTGTCCTTGGCCAAAGGCCAAGGCCGTGGTCTCCCAAGACCATGGCGCCACCATAAAGATTGGCCTTGGCCAATGACCAAGACCGTAAAACCTATGGCGCCATATCCATGGCGCCATGAGTTCCTGGCTTGGCCAACGGCCAAGGCCACTCCTGCACATCCACTACGCGTGTCTCTGAAGCGCCACACCCATGTTGGCCACATAGTCATAGCCACACAAGCCTTCTCAAACTCAACACAATCATTCTATATCTGCATACCACTCGAGATTTCAAAACATCACACAGGGGGATAACTTTAGGGGTATTGGTCTGGCGGTCTACGACAGTTAGAAAGAAACTGATAGGGATGATGGACAATTACGAGAAAGTGGTGCTGAATGGACACGTTTTACACAACTCGAGCAGTTACGGAACTTAACTCACGTCCTCCACTCCTCCACTCTTCCACGACTTCCACCTTTTCTGTCGAGAGATCAGGGTGAGTTCAAAACTATAAATAGAGGCTTCCTCTATCTTCCAAGGCATAAGACAAAAACAACCAGAATATTGAGAACACTAGAATACACCAGAGCCTCAGAGCAAACACCTGAGCAATTCAATACACTTCTAGCCTTGGAGATCTTCAGTCACCCTCACGACGGAGATCCTAAACTCTTACAACCAAAACACACTCTCAACCTGATCTCAAGTTTCTTCGTTGTTTTCCTCCCTAGATCAACCTATATCCTCTATGTGACCGAAGCAGGACGTGAACGACCATTGACTTGGTTTAGGCTCGTCTTGTTCGACTTTGATCTCGAGCACTACGAAAGTACCCAGAGACAGTACATTGTTTTTCCAGGTAAAAACAGTTGGCGACCACAGTGGGAAATCAATCTCTCGGTCCCAGAAGATTTTCCTTAGAGAGACGGCTACTCTAGGGACGATGGCGCAGGAAACTCGTTTCGATAAGCCAATCCACATCGAGAGATTTACAGCTTACGACAAATCAGCAAAAGAGGAGGCTACCCTTCTCATCGAAAAGCTATGCGAACTCCTTCATTTCTCAAAGGGACAACGGGTGGATACGTTCGACGCTCTTAACCGCATCGTTTTCGAAGCAAACCTAACTCCAACCCTACCCATGATCTCCGAGATTTCCATAACAGCTGATGCACAGACGCAAGACATCACCTTCACCGACAAAGACATGATGGCGGAAGAGGGACACAACCGTGCTCTCTATGTAACTGCCCACATCAAAGGTACAGAGTTCAAGATAGCGATGGTCGACACCGGATCAGCAGCCAATGTAATCTCCCTCAAAACTCTAAGAATCGCGAGAATCCC
>JAJJMA010329503.1:0-10439 GCA_023529015.1 Papaver nudicaule
TACCATAAGACTCACGAGCCAAAACGAAAAGTTGGTAGTATTTCGGTACCCCTCCTTTTTCACCATCAGCAACATAAGTGCTGTTAAAACATCATTAATCATACTCAGAACACTATAATTCCTAACACGAGCTTTTTAAGGTTGAGCCTCTTTAAGAATGATAAACATACTCAAAACTTCATACACATCAGCATAACCTTATACTTGAAAATCTCATTACCACACAAAATAACACAGCAACCTAATATGCTTACAACCAGAAATTTATGGTTTACAACCACCAGCAACATAAGTGCTGTTAAGACGCCATCAGTCATGTTAAAAACATTCTATACTTCTTAATCACCAAGGCCTTTTAAGGTTCAGCCTCTGTAAACAATAATAAACATACTTATGACTTCCATAAACGTAGCGCTTAAGCCTCTATCTAACACAACAGCATAAAAAACTTCAATATCACACAAAAATAGCTTAAGTTTCATGAAAACAAGAAGAAAAAGTTTTGAAAATCACAGGTTCAGACCTCTTCTAGCGCCAAAATGTGGTTGGTAAAATCCCCATAGTGAAGATTTTACCAATACACCCCTATTTAAGACCATAAACATGATATAACATACACCTTTAGGATAAACACCTTTCCACATATAGATCAGCACTTATGCATAAACAGAAGACAACATTAAAGATAAGTAACAAGTATAACATGACAATTGTATAAATCATAACACTCAAATATGTATTATTACTAATTGAATCCAAGCATCTCACCTTGCTATGGATCTCTCTCTACAACATATCAAGATCTCACCAACAATTTGGATAACAGAGAGTTAGGACTTGCTTCCTCTCTACTAGCCAAACCCTAGCAATCACTTTTTCCAACCCTTCTCAATGAGGGCGTACATTGCCTTATATAGGCGTTTACAAGTAATGGAATACAGCTAATAAGTACAAACTATTCTGACACTTCTTGTCCTGTTCCTCACCGCCTTACCGCTATACTTCCTCAATAACCCAGCGCCTTCCCTTTATAACTTCAGCGCCATTCCCTTATGTAGGATAAGATCAATGACTCAGATTCCACTGAGTCAACCTTTCAACTCTGCTAATCCGACCGTTCTGCCCAACACTAAATGCTCAACTAACTTGCTCAGCTTTTGTCGAGGCTTTACCGCTGATAAAAGCTCTTGTGTACACCGCTGTTCCATATACTTTCTCAGCGTCCTTCTGTTGTTAGTGATTACCGCTGATTAGATCCGCTGTCACTATACTTCTTCTCTTATGAATGCCCTTCTGAATATAAATCCTTCCTTAGGTTCTTACTAATTGGCGTATGGCATTTTCTTCACCTACAAGGAGTTTGGGACAGGTCAATTTGTCTCCTGAATTGCTTTCTTCTCATCAGTGCAGTAACAGAAAACTAATTGTTTCCGGCGAGCAACTTGGTTCCGGCCTCCCGATTCCGTTATATGACCCTGAGAACCCTCTTTATTACGAAATTTACTCTCGAATCAATCTTCCCTGTGGCGTGATGCAACTGGACGGAAATTCTATCCGAGTCATTCGAGAGTGGGTAGCTCGTTCAACTGGTGAATCCTTTTACTATGAAAAGCTTCCTGAGGGACTCAAACGTTCACCAGATTTTTGAACTGCCGAAATTTTTTTCAAATACTATAAAGTATAAGAGGGCTTGCCTGCACCGATGGTCCCCTGGGGCATAAGCTTGGCCAAGACTTTTGATGCTTCGCATGTTATGAGCGACGTGGATTCTTCTGGGTCTGCAGCGAATACACTCCTTCGCTATGATGAGGCGTGGTTTTCTAAGCCTGTTCTTATCGAAGGTCCTGTTCTTTTCGGTTACGAAGATAAAAAGAAAAGAGTTGAACGAACGAAGTTCAGAAAAGATCACAAGTTTTCTGTTGTTGAATTTTTCAAAATTCACTTCTCCGAGGAAAAACGTAAAAGATTTCAGGAAAGGATAACTGCTGCTAAAGATAAGGTACTTCGTGTGACACGTGTGTATATGCAGGTGAATATTCCCTTACTGTTTTTCTGATGTGATCTTCTTTTCAGAAGCCTGAATTAGGAAGCCGACTGGTCCAGGAACAGATCAATCATTCAAGGAAAAGAAAGGAGGTTTCGAAACCGAGCGATGAAAAGAGTCAAGATAGTCTGGTGAGAAAATACTATATGCCTCGGTTGTTTTCTAGACATGGATATCTGCCTCTGTTTTAGAATCTGACTATCCTGACTGTTTTTGTCGCAGGTGAAAGTGCTTCGGATTAAGGAAGGTTCGATGAAGTTTTCTCTATGTGATCCTAATCGGGAGAAACCTGTCCTGAGTGGTGTGAATAAGAAGTTTTTGCAAACTCTTCATCGAACCGTTGGTTCGCAGAAGGCTGCTGGAAAGAGTATTGATAAGGGTGCAGTTTTTCCCGTTGGGCCCCCGAAAAGAGTCAGTGATAGGGATACCGAAGTTGTAAAGGCTGAGACTCCGAAGAAACAAATAGTTAAACCCGAAAGCGATCCAGTTTCACAGGTTGTGGTGACGTTACCTTCTCCGATTACCATGCCATCACAAGGGCCTGCCGCTCCCGTTTTTACTAGTCAGCGTGTTGCAAATGACTGTTTCGTGGAATCCTCATTGAGTAGACCTTCGGGACCTGCCCTTGCTTCGAGCTCGGCTCCCGTTGGCTTTGTGCGAAGGCCTTATTCGGCAGAGGAGGCACAGAGACTACTTGAACGGAGCTATTCCTGGTCCTTATGCCGAAGATCTTTCTGATCATTTGAGAGCGCATGCTAAGGATCCTTTGAAGCATCCGTTGGATCCTTTGTTTGCTAGGTTCCTTGCACAAGCGTATTCTGGCAAGTGGGATAGAGACGTTCTTGTCGCAGCTCCTGCGCAGCATCAAGCTTTTCTTGAGGCTGTAAGTACATTTGCTTTTGTTTGGAATTGTTTCTAAGTGTTGGATGTTTTGTGATGATTTGGTTTTTGTATTATCGTCTGTAGCAAAAGCATCATGGGGTGTACCTAGTGGATTTGAATGAGACGCAAAGGCGTGAGATTATCCGCCTTGATGCGGTTATTCAAAGTTTGGAAAAAGAGAAGGGTGATCTCTTGAAACAGCTTGGGACCGTTGTTCAGAAACAAGATGAATGTGCTCAAGAGCTGGAGGCCGAGAAGAAACAGGTTTCTCAACTTAACTCCACGGTAGCTTCTAAAGAAAACGAGCTCCGACTTTCACAAAGTGCTTGCAAGGAAAGAGACGGGTTGCTCATGGCTCGTGGCCAGGAAATTCTAGAGCTCCGAAGGCATATCAGTGAGGAGGAGGATCGAACTAAGTTGTTTAGTCGTCAGCATGTGAGAGATGTGTTTAGGGATTTTAGCATACAGCCTCCCTATTATGACGAAGGAGTGAATGATGTTGACGTCTTCCTGGAGTCCGACAAGGGACTTATTCCTTGCGCATATGCGAAGCAGGCCTTAGCGCGACTGAAGGCTGCATTGGAAAGTGGTGAGCTTGATCTTACTAAGGGGGAAGGCGAAGATGACGTGAACAACGAGAAGCATGGCCATGATATGCCAGAGGAGAGTTCGCGTAAGGATGTGAATGAAGAGACTGGAGGAAGTAAGGCTGCTGTGCAACCTGTTGGTGTTTCGGAGGCTGATGGTTCCCTAATCAATGATGCCGCCGAGGAGAATATGAAGAGTGTTTAAGTGGAAGATACCCTGTTTGGATTTGTTGTTCTTGTACTTTGACTATGGTTTAGTGTAGCTTTGTTGAATTTGAGTTTTTTTTTTTTTTTTTGTTTTTTTTTTGAATTGAATGTTTGTTTTGCTGCTATCCTTCTTCTGGCTAGTATGGTTGCTCTAGGTGCAACTTCGGGGCTTACTTCGATGTAGGGGATAGTGAACCAAGCTAGTGGGGGCGTACGGTCACCCCTCCCAAAGGCTTTAAGTTACTCGCACTGGTTTGAAGCAAAACACTGGCTATTGATGTCGTAGACATCCGTTACGCTCTTAATACATTAGGTAGGTATCGAAGATAGCCGTGTATCTTCCTAGAGGGCATGTTAGTGCCCTGATGACCTTTAGCCTAAGTAAATGTAAGTGTTAACGTGGATGTCCCGCTTTTCAATAATAAAGTAACACAATGGGGGAGTGCCGGTCAAGGCTGGAGCTTAGACATGGCACTTTTCCCTTATCACGGCCTAAATTTCGACCCATCCAAATCTTTGATTGTCCCCCCTCGAGACTGTTTTTTAGAGGGGTCCCTCGGCTTCGTGCCTCGTTTCTTGTTTCTCAGAACGAGGTAGCTGCCTCGGGGTTCCATCTTCCTCTATAGGTAGATGTTAATCCCATTTATCGTCCCCTAGGCGTCCGAGGACATGAAGCCCTCGTGGCCATTTGGTAGCGTGTACGATTGTATCGTTGGCTTATGTAGCCTTGATTCAAGGTATCCGCTGCTAACGGGGTGTCTTGTGGGTAGAGGACCGTGCCATATAAATCGCAGGGCCCTTACGAATTATATGAGCATCGGCTCTGTGCCTGCTATGCGAGGTCTTTTTGGTTGGCGTTTTTGCCTCGGCGTTACAGCCTTTTTGTTTGTTTGGCGTTTTTGCCTCGGCGTTACAGCCTTTATGTTTGTTTGGCGTTTTTGCCTCGGCGTTACAGCCTTTTGACCAGATCATGCTTTGGAGTTTGACTCGAAGCTTTTGTCGCAAAGTTTTCTTTATTTTTGAAGGTACATGGTATATTTATGAGTAGTACTTCCTTATGTATTTGGCGTTCCACGCATTGCCGAGTCCAAGACCATCTTTTTCGTCAATTAGCTTGTACGCTCTTTTTCCCGCTTTTTGCTTGATTGTGTACGGGCCTTCCCATATTGGTTCTAGCTTTCCTGCGTTTCCTTTTTGATAGGGAGGTATTTCGCGCAACACAAGCTCGCCAGGTTGAAACTCTCGTTCAATTACTTTTTTGTTGTAACCTCGGGCAGCCCCTTTCTGGTAGTTGATAATGTGCTGCCGAGCTTCCTCCCTTTCTTCTTCGAGGTCATCCAATTTTGCGTATATTAAATCTGCCGATAGGTTCTGTTCCCATGCTTTGTATTTGTCCGTTGGTATCATTATTTCCGTAGGCAGTACTGCCTCGGTCCCATATGTTAGGTGAAAAGGAGTCATTCCCGTTGCTCGTCTTTGTGAGGTTCGGAATGCCCATAGTACATTGTGCAGATGTTCGCACCACTGCTTCTTGTGCGGCAATACTCGCTTTTTCAGATTGTCTCCTATGGTTTTGTTTGTTGATTCGGCCTGCCCGTTGCTTTGAGGATAGATTGGCGTCGATGTACCAAGCCTTACATTGTATTGATTTAGAAGTTCTTTAACTTCGGCACTGAGAAATTCTTGGGCGTTATCCGAAACTATCTCCGCGGGTACTCCAAAACGACAGAATATATTTTCCCAGAAAAAGGTGAACACTTCTTTCCCCGTGTGGCTTCGCAAGGCTTTTGCTTCGATCCATTTGGAGAAGTAATCGGTTGCAACGATGATGTATCTTCGTTGCCCCGTTCCTGGAATAAATGGGCCGACAATGTCTACCCCCCATTTGGCGAAGGGCCATGGGCTTAGGACTGAGTTCAGGTTTGTTGCTGGCGCATGGATTCGCTTAGCAAATCTTTGGCATGGATCACATTTTTGGGAGATATTCTTTGCATCAGCATGCATATATGGCCAGTAGTACCCTTGGGCCTTTGTTCGCTGTGCTAGTGCTCTTGCACCACTGTGGGTACCTGCCTCGCCGCTATGCAACTCTTTCATTAGCGCAATTCCGTCTACTCGGTGCACGCACCTTAACAATGGTCCCAAGAAGGACTGCCGATGTAAGACCCCGTCTATGAGTCGGTAATTAGCAGATCTACTAATCACTTTGTGTGCCTCTAGTGGACTGCTTGGTAATTCTTTGTTTTCCAAGTACTTTCTTATGGGAGCTCTCCAATCGTCGTGTTCTTCTTGGATAGACATCACCAGTTCTCCTTCTTCGGCTGCTATTGATGATTGTTTCACTCTTCCAATTTCAATGGAAATTATGCTTTTATCTGTTACCTTGGAGGCGATGAACGCCAGAGCATCTGCGTGCCTATTGTCTTTTCTGCAAATGTGTCGTATTTTGAGATGCGGAATTTTCGACATGAGCCTTCGTGCTAACTTCTTATACTTAGATAACAAATCATTAGACTGATAACTCCCGTCTAGCTGTCGTACGACCAGTTGCGAGTCCGTTGTGATTCTTGCTTCCTGGATTTCCATGCTAACCATGCGTTTTAAAGTATGAATCAGTGCTTCGTATTCTGTTTCATTGTTTGTTGCTTCGAACTCCAAACGAAGTGCGAAGACGGTGCGCTCTCCTTCGGGCGATGTAAAGACTATGCCAATACTTCGGCCATCACTGTTTACCGATCCATCAATGAAAATTTCCCACCTCCGAGGATGGTTCTGTTCTAGAAAGTCTTCGGGACCATCGTCATCTTCAATTCCCAATATTGGTTCGTCTTCGTAATCTTCTTCTATTGGAAATTCGGCCAAGAAGTCTGCGATGATCTGGGACTTTAATGCCGTTCTGATTTCATATTCCACGTCATATTGACCGATTTGAGCGTTCCATCTCGCTATTCTTCCTGCTGCCTGTAGATTTTTCAGAATGAACTCGATTGGTGTTTTTGTTAGCACAATTATTTTGTGGGCTTGAAAGTAAGTCCGAAGCTTTTGGGTTGCCACTACTAGCGCGAGAATTAGCTGCTCCAATTTGGTGTAATTCTTCTCGGCTGGAAAAAGAGTCCTACTGATGTAGTACACTGGTTTCTCTTCTTCTTTGGTTGTTACTAACACTGCACTAATGGCATCCTTGCTCGCGGCTATGTATAGTTTCAAGTTCTCGTCCTTCTCTGGGCGCTGTAAGGCTGGTAAGATTGCTAGGTAAGTTTTGATCCCTTGAAAAGCAGCCTCCCTTTCATCTGTCCACACGAATAGTTCACCCTTTTTCAGAATGCTAAAGAAGTCTTTACATCGATCCGAGGATCGTGCAATAAATCTGCTAAGAGCAGCCAATCTCCCGTTTAAAGCTTGCACCTCCTTTATGGTTGCTGGCGAAGGCATTTCTCGGATTGCTTGCACCTTTAACGGATCTGCTTCGATGCCAGCTTTTGTGACTATGTATCCCAAGAATTTTCCAGAGGTCACTCCGAAGATGCACTTTGCTGGGTTGATTTTCATGTTGATTTGTCGCATCTTTTCCAGTATTTCCCGAAGGTCTTGCACATGGGTGCCGGCTTTTTTGCTTTTGACCAACATGTCGTCTACGTAGGCTTCGACGGTCTTTTTTAGCCAAGGACGAAAGATATTCTCCATGGCCTTCTGGTAAGTGGCACCGGCGTTCTTTAATCCGAATGGCATTCTGGTATAACAGTATAGTCTGTTGGATGTTAAGAACGCCGTATGTTTTTGATCTTCCTCTGCCAATGGAATATGGTTGTACCCAGAATAACCATCCATAAAACTTAGTAGTTCATGTCCGGCCGTTGCGTCAACCATTTGGTCTATGCTGGGCAAGGGATGGGGGTCCTTGGGACACGCCTTATTTAAGTTGCTGAAGTCGATGCATATGCGGACACCTTTGTTTTTCTTTGGCACGATAACCATGTTGGATATCCAATCTGCGTATTGTATTTTTTTGATAATTCTTGTTTCGATCATCTTGTTTAACTCTGATTCGACCGCCGTCTGATATACATCTGCCAGCTTTCGAGGCCTTTGCTTGAATGGTCGCACTGAAGGGTTTATATCTAAATGATGGCAGGCCAAACTGGGGTCTATTCCTGGCATCTCGCTCATTTTCCAAGCGAAGACGTCGGCATATTCCTTCAGCAAATCTTCCAACTCGCTTCGCTGCTCCCTTGGCATCAGTGTTCCGATTTTTATAATCTTCGGATCTTTGCTTGTTCCGATATTTACCTCCTCGGTTGGCTCCGTTGGGGTAAAGTTCGGAGCGTCATCGTTCATGGCACTGGGGTCCTTCGGTGCTTCCTTTGCGGGTGTCTTTTTGCCTTGTATTATTTGATTAATTTCTTCGCGAATCAGTTTCTCTTTTTGCTGCTTATATCTTTTTCTTCTGTTGCGCCGCGCATTTTTTCTTTGATCAATGTCTTTTTCGTGACATGCTTTGGACTCCGAGCCCTCGCCCTTGATCTCGCCAATACCTTCGGGAGTTGGAAATCTGAGTTTCTGATGAAAAGTAGAAGGCACCCCTAAGATCCCATGCAACCATGGTCGTCCTAGGATGGCGCTGTATGGTGATTCTATGTCCAAGACACAGAATGTTGTTTTAAGTTCCATTGAAGCCAAGTATATCGGTAGTGTAATGTCTCCCTTTGGTTTTGACGCTCTCCCATTGAATCCGTAGATGGTGTAGTCCGAGGGCATCAGTGGGATGTTTGAGAAATATTCCCTGTATGCCATTCCGAATAATACATCTACGGAACTTCCTGGATCTACCAGAATTCGTGATACTGTTGCCTTGTTTATATTTACTGTTATCACCAGGGGGTTATTGCTTGGGCCATCTTCGGGAAGGTCTGCTGTTGAATAAAGTATTGGTTTTAGCTGCCATGGCTCGAATTTTCTAGCTTCGGCGACAATCATTATTTCTTTCCCGTCTTTATCTCTTTTGTGAATTCTTCCCCCAAAACTGCTGCCTCTTGAGCTGACGCTTTTCCCTTATATGAATCATTGAGTTGCAACGAGCGACTTGTATTGGTTCTTCCCTTTGTGATTTAATTTTGGCGACTTGTTTCGAAGATTCTTTTTGCGGCCTCGGCGTCTGATCCGATTGAGAAGCCATTTCAGCTGTGACCTGTCAAGAAACAAAAAACCCGTGAGGTCCAAGGCGGCTAGCGCAGTGTACTTTGTCGGCCATGTAAAACTACTCTACAACTAACTTTTCAGACGAAACTGAATGTCCTATTTGCCCTTTTTAGATATATCTTTAACTGTTTATTTTGTCTTGTAGCCTAAATCATGCCTTTTCGTCTTGTTCCTTTTATGAAGTTTTATTTCCAATTATAGCGAGAAATTTAAAAACCCTAAAATGGATTTTGACGCATATTATGAAGTTTGAAAACCCTATAAAGGATGTTGATGTATATTATGAAATTTTAAGACCTTAAAATGGATTTTGATAAATAACATGAATATTTGAAACCTTAAATGGATTTTGATGAATAACATGGGTTTTGAAAACCCTAAAATGGATTTTGAGATTCTGCACAAATTGGTTTTTCGCTTGGATTTTACACTGCGGGGGTTTTAAAGTCTCTCGGAGATCCATTTCATCATACCGAGGTTATAAGAACTCTTTAATGAATGACTGTGTCATCTGATGCTATGCTCCAAAAATTCTTAAACACACTAAAGCCTTTAAGGTCATTTAGATGTTTAAGGTATGGGAGCTATTTTCCTGAAAACAAACTTTTGAAAAAATCTCTGGAGAAGATTATAAAGAAAATAAAACAAAAAATTTGAAAACCCGAAAATTCACAGGCAAACCCTAAGTTGTTTTAATCATCCCTGTTTCTAGCGCCAAACTGTACGAGTAGAAAATCTGCATAAGCACCCAAGGTACTAAAGCCATCAGATCTACTCGCACATACAGTATTTAGATGAGAGTCGATGGTACGAAGACCATAAGAACAACACCGAAGTGATATGAACAGTAATTAAATACCATATTCAAATAGTAAAGACAGAGTATAAGAAAACTTTCTGTGTATTACCAATGCTGAGATTACATGAATTAAACCCTAAGGAACCAGAGGAGATTACAAACCTAATCTCTCTCTTGCTACTTAGGCTCAACCAAACAAAAATCCAACCCTTACAACGTTTTCCAAGCTCGCCTTATATAGGCCGAGCTTGGGTGGTTTACAGCTAATAAAGACAAAAGACTCAATCGTGGTGGTGTCAGTCTCTGTCGAGTAAGGCGGTTTACGCTCCGAGGCCGAGTCCCGAGCTTCGGTCCTTTGACGTAGTCCGAATCCTTTCCTCTCCGAGTCTTTACTTCGCTCAAGTGTAGCTTCTCTTCCTTTATCAGTCTGAATCATCGCTGCTTAATCCTTTCGGTGTGTTATTGCTTCCTGGATGCGAGACACGTGGTCCGAGGGGTTTTTACCCCCTACAGCTGAAGATGATGCTGCCACCAAGGAAATTGTTTGAGAATGTTTGAGTGGAAGATATCCTGTCTGGATTTCCTTTATTTTTCCTGTGTTTTGAGTATGACTCAGTGTAGCTTGTTGGTTTTGGATTTTTCTTTTGAAGTGTATGTTTGTTTTACTGTGGCCTTTCTTTTCTGGCTAGTATGGTTACTTGAGGTGCAACTTCGGGGCTTACTT
>JAJJMA010329507.1:1352-17484 GCA_023529015.1 Papaver nudicaule
TCGATTTTTACGCCTTGTTTTCTGAGGCGTAAAACTAACTTTTTTGGGTTTTTAGATTTTTTCGGTTTTTACGCCTTGGTTTCTGAGGCGTAAATTGTTTTACGGTGTGGATTCTGGAGCGTAAAAAACGTTTACGCCTGTATTTTTGGAAACAAACCAAGGCGTAAAAGCCTGTAAACAATGCACAAAACAAGATAGTACATACAAAACAAACACAAATTCATTGCTTAAACAAACGAAAGTTATCCATTGTTCAAACCACAAAACAAACACAGAAAAGATGAGTTCCAACCACAAAACAAACAAACCACAAAACCATTTTCCATTGTTCATTTTGCTCGTTTGCCTCTTTTGTTCGATGAAGATGATGATGCACCACGACTTTTAGCACCACCACGACCTCGACCTCGACCTCGGCCTTGAGCTTCATCAAAACCCTCATCTTCTTCCGCTGAAGATGGTGAAGCTTGTCTTACTGGAGGCCCCCTCTTGTTTCTCGTTTTCCTCAACTCGTCAAACACCCCTTGATGTTTGGGATCAAAGGCAACGTTTAACTGGTTCTGTATCACGCGTTGTTCTTCAACACTTAGCTTCTTACCACTTTGGATACATGGGGTAAGTCTAGAAGCTACCAATAAAACATTTTCCTTCTACACAATATAAACAAATTGACACACAATGTTAGACAACAATCAAGACGAGAAAATTTAAATCATGAGAAATCTATAAACATTTTACTTACGGCTTGTTTAAGCTTTTTCTTCAAGGTATCTATCATGTTAGCCTCACTTGATGTGCTTGCAGTATTACGAGTGAGTCTTTCCTGTTCCTTTTGAATCGCCTCTGAGGCTCTAGGATCAATATTGATCAGCATGGGATGTCCAAACTTGTTAAACCACTCCAAGTATCCTTCCTCGACATCAACTATATTGGCTTCAAAGCTATCAATGTTCAAAGCAAGTTGGTAGTCGTCGGTTTCCCGTGCAGCCCAATGGTCAACTGATGGCTCGGGATCGTAAACCAATTTGCACTTGGAAGAATCAAGTTTGGAGCCTCGTTTCTGCAACACGAACTTTTCTTCCCGAACAATTGGTTGTTCATAACAAAGTTGGCGCATCACTCGTTGAGGATTGTACATATGGAACCCTGATGGATGAAACAAAGGTCCGGTGTAACTACTCTCTTGTGAAAATTCACGCACATCCTCCAAACCCCCCTCTTCATCAGGTCTCAAGCGAACATATGGGTCAAAAACCACCTCATTGAGAGGGAATGCATCCAACTGTTGTCTCTTCTCAGCTATCAAGGCTTCTTTTGAATGTAGACCACTTTCTTTGAACGGGAATCTCTTACCCGTAGGAGTGCCTTCTGGTTTGTTAACCCAATCACTATCCTCCTTGGGTGCCAAAGAGGGGAAATGGTCATAGAACCACGACTGCAAAGTAACGAAATACCCATATTTCAATGACATATATGCAAAACTAACGCACGTTTTATTACACAAAATATAGTCTTACCTGTAGAAGACGAACGTCACCCTCGATTTTGGTGGTTTTAGCCCTGGAAGCTTTAGCAAGTGAGGCATTCAAGAAGGCAATAACGGCAGTGCCCCACGCATAACCATCAACCGTATCAATGTCATCAATATATTTTAAGTAGCATGCATTGACCCTATTACCCGAACTATCGGGGAACAAGACGGTGCCCAAGGTGTGCAACATCCAAGCTTTCGCAACTCTAGTGGCTTCCACATCACTTATCTCTTTGCCCTTCTGCTTGGTATTACCATACATTAACCACAAACGATTGCTAAGAATTTTCTTACTCTTGGCTGGTGGTTTACCCCTCACGAAAACCCCGGGTTCCCCACCACCACCATATATCCACTCTTCGTCACATTGATTCTGAGACCACCCAAACACTTTCATAGCTAATCGGTTGAGCTCCCCCCATTTCATCTTCTTATCATCACCAAGAAACACATGATTTCCATGAGTTTCAAGATTCTTGATTTGCTTTGCATCATCTGGAATCAGAGCCATTTCGCCGAATCCAAAGTGTAAAGTGCCCGTCTCTGGCCAATATCGTTCTCTAAGTGCACTCACTGTAACACCATCATACTTGTCCTGGGTATGTATTGAAGCATTGTACAACTGTAAGGCTTTTGCTTTTACAATGCGTTGAACCTTGTCACATTCCAACTCCAAATCCCACACCGCAGGCCTTGAGTGTTTCAACACAAGCGCAAGCCTTTTGTGGTCCTACAAAAAAAAAAGAAATCAATGTACTTTGTCGGAAGGATAAAATAATGTACAAACAACATAAAGTAATTTTGAGATTATAAGATAATTACCCGCGCAGAAGCCACTTTTGCAGCATAGGACCATGGGTAACCAAATAGCACTTTGTTCGCATCACGTGCTTCTCCCCATTGCTTCATTCCCTTAGGAGGTGCGGGCAACCAGAACGTTTGATCATCAGGTGGAGGAATGTGCTTGCCTTTGGGTTGTGGATCTTTTGTCCGAGGCTTTCTAGCCTTCCTCTCAATTCTTGGTTCTGGAGGAGGTAGAGCAAGAGGTTGAGTGGGTTGTTCTTGAGAAAGGGGTGTAACCCCCTCAGCAGCTGTTTCTTCTTCATCATCTTCTTCTTCAGCTGATTCTTCTTCTTCTGATTCGCCATTCTCCTCTTCAGATTGGTTGGGTTCTTGTTGAATCTCATTCTCTTGGATTGGAATTGAATCTTCTTCAACAGTCTCATTTGGTTCACATTGGTTGGGTTCTTGTTGAATCTGATTCTCTTGGATTGGAATTGATTCTTCTTCAACATTCTCATTTGGTCCATCAGTTTGAGGTAATGTTGATTGTTTCTGAGTCCTTTTTGTACCTCTCTTGGTAAAAGTTAGATACTTGTCACTATCATTTCGAGGTGGGGGACTGACAACAGGGGAAAGATCATTTCCTCTCTTCTTCTTCTGCTTATCTTGTTCCCTAAACACATGCACAAACAACACAAATAAACAACCAAGCAATGAGCAAAACCTATGAGAGACTGCAGGAATTTTACGCCTTAACTTTACATTTTACGCCTTGGATGAAAAATTTACGCCCCAGAAAACCAAGGCGTAAAATATGGTTTCCAAAATAAAAAGTTACAGAAGAAATTTACGCCTTGGTTATGGGATTGAAACCAAGGCGTAAATTTAACTTTAAAAAAAAAATTAGGAACTCAAAATTTACGCACTGATATATTAAGGCGTAAAACTTCCTTGGGAAAAAAATTGAAATCCAAAGGATTTTACGCTTCAATTTAGAGTTTTACGCCTTGTATCAAATTTTACGGTTTGCTTTGTGTTTTTACGGTGCAAATATTTGTGAGCACAGACCACTTTTTTTACGCCTTGGTTTCTAAGGCGTAAAAACCCTAGGGCAAAATTAGGGCAATTTTACGCCTAGTTTTCATATGATTCTCAAGGCGTAAAACTGCTTTACGCCTAGTTTTCATATGATTCTCAAGGCGTAAAAATGTTTTACGCCTATGACCCAATTGAAAACTGCACCGTAAAACAATTCTGAACTCAACGAAACTACCCTAAATCGATGATTAGAACCTAAAAAAACAATTAAAACATCATTCAAAACATGGGGTTTGTTCAGAATTAATACCTGATACGCATGTTGGGTTCAGAATTCAAATCAGTGGACGGATTTGCTTCTCGGTCGGGTTCAAAATTCAAATCAGAAGTTTCTCCCGCTGTGCGCTGTTGATGATTTAAGTAGGCTCTTGCTATTCCAGGATCATCTGTAGTGTCTCTCACGGTCTGTTTTGTTCTCGCCATGTTTAAATTTTAATCGATACGATGAATTTTTCGTATCGGCGATGAATCGAGACGAGGAAGGAGCGAAGGGGAAAAATGAGGAAGGAGAGGACGAGTAGAAGAGGAGAGGGACGAGGAGAAGAGAAGGAGAAGAGAATGATTAAAATTTGTTTTAGTTTTTGTTTTTGTTTTTGTTTTAGGATTAGGGTTATAAAATTTGGGTTATTAGTTAAAATTTGGGGTGGATTAATCTGTAAGGGTATCTTAGACTTTTCATACCTTTTTGGACATCCCTTATAACTATCCTTTGGATGGTTTTATAGTTTTGAAGCCCCAAGGAAAACTGTGCAGCCCCAAAATCAGCGCATCCGCTTTGGGTCTTATTGGACCATTCGAGTATCTGGGCTTCTTTCCGTGGGCTGTAATCGTTGAGCTGAAATGTTGGCCCTTGGGACTGCAGTTTTTCCTTAGAACTGAAATAATAAGATGAAACAGGTTACCCACTGAAAAAGTAGAAAAATTCATATCCAATTTTTATTAATTTGTCTTTACCTTCACTTAGTGTTTAAACTTGAACTAATCAATTGTTGATTATGCTTAACCACTCCATGTTTTCATCACCACCACCAGCGCCACCACCGCCACCACTTCCGCTACCGCCACCACTACCACCACCACCACCACTCATTTAGTGTTTAAATTTGAACTAATCAAGTTACTTTGTAAGTTTCCCTCCATATTTTCACCGCCACCACCACTACTGCCAACGCCATCACCACCACCACCACCGCTGTAAATCCCTTGGTAATAAGTTACTCCATCTATGCGGATGAGGTACTCATTATGAAAAAAACTCATTCTTTATATCATGTTTTCATTAAATTTTTAGGTTAGAATCAAAGAATTGGGTTTATTTTTTGCGTTTACAGAAGAATTTACGCCATGGTTTTCAAAGTCAATTGAGGTGTAAATTAATAGTTATAACATTCATCGCATTAGATATATGTAAACAAAATTATGATAGAAAGTCTCCATGGTTGCAATGACATGAAATGCGCAATTAAAGACCAAACCATCATAGAAGTGTATCTTTCGAAAAGATGAACGCAACAGTGAAAGAATGAGGCCATTCGGATTAAAAACGAAGAAGTTATGAACAAAACAACTTGCAATACTTTGTGTACAAAATCAGGTTCGGCTCAAAATAATGTATTTTCGAATCAGCCGAACCAAACACGGGAACTGGCCATTTTTAGATAAAAAATTAGGTTCGACTTATATTATGATCAAGCCGAACTGTTCTTGAAGTAAAGGGGTTCGACTTCTAATTTTGTGAGCTGAACCTGAACCTGGTTCGTCGAATCTTTGAAAAAATGGTAGCTTTCTATGGATTTAACCTACAAAAACGAGTATTAAAATGATTAAGAAGAACTTTGATGGGTTTAACCTACAGAAAAATAGTTCATCTTTCATGTTTCTATTCATTCACTCAAAACCTGAGGTTTACATTTTTTTCACCAGTTTCTTCTCTTCTTCTTCCCCAAACCCAAAACCAAAACCAAAAATAAAAAATCTGATTTTACTTAAGTTTTAATTTAACATAAATCATTAACACTAATCATTTGAATTAATCATAATCATATAATTAGACACAAATCAAATTGGGGGTATTTTGGCAATTAAAAAAATATTTTTAATAACGGATGACCAGAAGTGTGTCTTGGCAACTCTAATTTGGACTATGTGCAAGGGCTAGTCCCATACCTTAAGGGCTAACATTACGGCACGAATAGTTTGTTCTTTATTTATCTCGTATAACCTGATTTTTCTTGTCAATGGTACCTCCTACTCGCAGAACCTTGGTATTGATCCAACAATTAGGGTTGAGCAAAAAGTCCGGATTTGCGGATTTCACCCATACCCATCCGCAAAATGGTGGGTGGACATTCGATGCGCAACTTTATGGATTGGATGCAGATGGCATTCTCAAATCCACAATTTTTGGCAGTTTGGACGCGGATGGCATCCTCGAATCCGCGGATATCCGCGTCCGTCTAGAATATCAATTTTGGATTGAATAGAGGGACTCTTCATATGTCGTTGAGCATTCTACTTTTGATTTTAAGAAGGAAAGGCGTCTATTTTTTAAGATTAAATACTCTTTTGTTTTAGCTCATCTTAGTGGCTAAGAACAAACCCTAAAAAAAAAAAAAAAAAAAACTCGTCGTACAGATTTTAATCCAAATTTTTTGAAATGTTCACAAACTTTGGTGTTTCTAGATTCCTTAGGGTTTTCAAAAATTTGGTCTTTGAACAATTGCCGACATGATTAGGTCATACTCTGTCAATAGTACACTTCTGTCTGCATTTTTCGTCTGTTTCTTAGCAGCACTCTGCAAAAATTTCTCAACTACCTCCACTAACCAGTTTGGCACTTGCTAACAATACGATTAGCTTAATACTGTCAGGAAGTGCTTTTGTTGTCTTTCGCACAGGATTGGCAGATGGCGTCTAGACGAAAAGGAAGTACGGCGTCAACAAGCAAATCTCCTAGGTTTCCCATTTCAGCTCAGCCGCTGGTCTTTCCTAATCGACATAACACCAGGAGTACAGCAGTACCAACATTGGATTTTGCACATGACTTCTTCTTGAGTGGTACTTCAGGTCAGCAGCCAGTAGTCCAACAGTCAGCGGCAATACAGCAGCAGTCAGCAGCCCAACAATTAGCAGCACACCAACAACAGTCAGCAGTCCAACAGTCAACGACAGAACAACAACAGTCAGTAGCCCAACAATCAGCGGCACAACCACAACAATTAGCAACCCAAGATAATGTCATAGTGGAGGATATAACTCAGCTTGATGGGATACCAGAAGAAGAGGATGAGACATAGGTCGGTATTCAGAGAAAGGGTAAAGGTGCGGAGGTCGGCGCCAATAGGGAAGCAGCTATTGCTGGCGATACTTCTCCTGCAGTTGAAGGACTATCAAGAGCAGTAGATGGTAGCCCCAATACAAATGGTTTAGCCTCAAATGCAGTTGGCAATGGCCATATGGTCGATGGAAGAATTTCAACATGTGTTGGCGGTGACAGTATAGTAACAGCAATTGCTGGAACGTCGAAGACATCGCCGATAGCAGTTTCAGAAGGTAAAGCAGGAACCACTAACACTACAGAGGACATGTTGAAGAAATTCCTTAAGCAGAGCACTATCAATCAAGCTCAGCTGCAGTTACAGATGCAAACTCAGATGGAGCTTATCCTTCAAAGTCATCGAGAGTTAGCAGAACAAAATAAACAATTCATGGAATGTCGTAGCAGAAGTCGCTCAACTCAAACAACTCGCAATACTGAAAGGAGCAAATCTAAGAAGGCAGAAGTCGTTGTATCCACAGCAAAAAAGGGAGATGGGAGTATCAGGAATGGAGGAATTAAACGACATGAGGAAAGCTACGCCGATTCAGACAAATTGGATGGAGTGAATGACATGGTGAAAAAAGAGTTACGCCGAATAAAAAAGCAGTTGGCGGAAGTGATTGAAACGCCGAAGGAAGACAAGCTGGCGACAACCATCACAGAGGCAAAGCGAACGCCATTTGTAGATCAGATTACTTATGGCTATGTATCTAAAAGGTTTACCAAGCCATGTTTCACGTCATTCTTCGACGGTATGGGAGATCCAGCTCAGCATTTGAAGTGCTATAGAAGGGACTTACAAGCTTGGACAGGGTCGAACCCAATAATGTGTTGTCATTTCCGGGTACTCTAAAGGATGAAGCCTTGGCATGGTTCAATGGCTTGAAGGAAAAATCGATTGTCTCTTTCAGAGAGTTGGAAGAATTATTTTTGGCGACTTACATTCTAAATAATAGAGTCCGCCCAGGAGTAGATAAATTTTTTGGTATGTCAAAGAGACCCGACGAAACTTGTAGGAGCCATATTTTAAGATGGAGAAAACTTTGTAGTGAGGTAGGGACGGCTGTCTCTGACAGAGAGAAGATGCGGGCATTCACCAGTTCAATGGAAACATCTGATCCTATGTGGAAAGCGCTATATTGGAATCCGCCAAAAGACATGAAGGAAATGAGAGCTAGACATAATGAATGGTTATCTTATGAAGAAATGCAAGAAAAGGAGACCCGCCAAAAGAAAGAAAAAGCGGAACACATTAATTCAATAAATAATTTTTCCCCAGCGGAGCAAGAAGAAATGAGAAGGGAATGGATTGGAGCAGAAAAAGTTAGAGGCATTGTTGGCGGATCCTACTTCAACGACAATTGTCCCCCAAAAACCACAAGAGCAAGCAGCATCAGCGCCAGGATGGTCAGTAATGGAATCAGGGCAAAAGAGACGGTTATGATGGCAGAGATGGTCAAGATAATAGAGGCAGGAATGACAATAGAGGAGACAACAGAGGTGGATATGACAACAAAGGTGCATATGACAACAGAGGCAGAAATGGGAATGGTAATGGAAGGTATAACTACGACAACAGAGGTGGATATGACAATCGGCTATCAGGCAATGGGGGAGGAGGCTCGCGTATGATCCACAATTGCTCTCTCCTTGAGTTTACGTTCTAACTCTGCTAGGCGCGAGGAATTGTCACGTTTGTTCTTAATCCATCTAATGTCCGCTTGGGAAGCTTTGAGAAGATGATCAAGATTTACATTAAGGTCAGAGACATTGCGTAACTCTCGGCGATACCACTTAACATCTTGGTCAAAATCAAACAGCATATTACACTGCCTAGCGTTAGCATTAACCAAGTTGTCAATCTCGATTTCGGCTCGCTCTAGTCGGTTTTCATGATGTTGTCGGCGACCTTATAATAGATGAAGACTAAAGGTTTCGACTGAAACAGCGGTAAGATAAAGTGATAACATTGGAAAGATCAGAAAAAGTAACTAACCTTCAAGCCCCTTATGTTCCTTAGACCCTTCCTGTAGCATTCAACGTAGTTTTTTGGCTTCCTTCTTCTCTTCAGATAGCTGATGTTGGAGGGTAGCTTTCTCTTGACGGAGCCCATCAATCTCTTTCTTGAACTGAGAACTCAGAGAAATTTTGCCGATATTGCGTTGAAATTCCTAAGCAATAAAGGGATTAATATAATCAGAGGAATACTTGGAAAAATGATAAGACAGAAGCTGAGGCAGTAGCATACCAAAACAGCACTGCAAAACTGCTCGTATGGAGTAAGGTTGGCAACAACGGCAGTCAACTCTGTAGGTCTCAGCACCAACCCAGGGGCGCTCAATTTACCCATGGACTCAAGGTACAAAGTGTTTGCACCGCCTTTGTCTTGAGTAATCAGCTTTGAGAAAGAACTAGCCAATTTGTTGAATGGAAATTGACCTTCAGCAGAGCTACCACAAGAAGGATCCTGAGGCAAAATGTCTAGAGAGAGCATCTGAAGCAGTAGATTACTGACATCACCAACAGATGGCTTGGAGGGTTGATCACCTTCATTGCCTTGGCGAGAAGGGGACTGCACTTGATCTTTAAAGGAATTATCAGCGCCTCCCATATCAGTATCAATGCCATGGCGATCCTCAACCAAAGGCTCTTGGATAGCAACCTCTGGAGTCTCATGGACATCCTTAACAACCTCAAAGGTCTTACTTTGATCAGCGGACTTGAGTGAATCACTCTCAACAGTAGAATCGCCGACCCCTTTAGGCTTGGCGGAATCGTCTTTCTTCCTAGACGGCTTGACAGGCTCGCTTTTCTTTTTTGAGTTTGTTGGCTTTTCCTTGTTCTTGGAAGAATCATCTGGTTTTTGAGAAGAAAAAGTTGACTGAGGCATGGTGCCGCCAGTCTTCTCAGAAGTCGAGGGTACTTTAGGATCGACGTTTGTTCCAGAATCAGTAGACGCTAAACCGGGAAGACGTTGTAGTTGGCTTTGGAGCTTCTGAAAGTCTTCAAACTTTTTATTCCTGGTCTCTTGCTTGTTCTTCTTGGCTGGCGGCTAGAGAAAGAAACAACGATCGTCATCAGTTCCGCAACAAACAGAGGAAAATATATACATATATTTAAAGTTTATTGAAAGTGTTTGTTACTTGAACTCACCTCCAGTCTTTTCCTTTCTCTTTTTGTTCTTGGTCTCTTTGGTAGCCTGTTTAGCGTCCTCTTGAGTAAACTCAGCCTTCTTTACCCAATGGCCATTGGCGCCCACAACAAACTGGCCGTTTTCCTTGATGTATTGATCCTCTTCTGTCCAGCGGACTTTCCAGAAATCAACTTTGGCGAGTTCAGAATGTTCGGCGAGAAAATCTTCTCGAATGATAGACTTCCCATCATCTTTCCAACCTTTGAGCCAAGGTCTTTCAACCTTGCAGGGTAGGTCATTCCAGTGGTTTTCAGGCTTTGCACGCATGGTAGGATTGGCGGCGGTTGAGGAATCCTTATCGGCGTCTTTCAGAAACTTCTTGTCATTCTTGACAGACTTCCTGGACATTATTCGATAGGCCCAAAGTTCACGCCTTCTTTCGTAGTACTTAACCTCATATTGATCTATGAAATTCTCGATGGTATACAACTTAGAATTAAGAAATCTTGGGTCCCTTTGGAGATTTGGGTAGTTGGTTGTATAATTTCGGCGAGAAATCCACTCATACATTATGCGTATGGAGTTGGACGTAAGTTGAGTAGGGATCTTATCAACATATCTCAGCATCTCGAGAAGGATAGGATCAGCGGGATCGTACAATGGAAACTTATACCCCGCTTTGAGTTGACCCAGGGAAATGATAAGATAATTGTCATTCTGACCCTCTTGGCGGATATGATCCAGAAGCAACGGATCCGTAGCAGATTCAACACTATCCAGAGGATAAATCTTGGGAGATTTATTATCAACCCCGTATGACGCGCAATACGCATCCCATTTAAGCCAAGAAGGTCTCTTTTTAGTCACCTTAGGGTTCGGCGACTGGGAATCCCCTTCATGTTCAGATTCATGAGTATGGGACGGCGACTCTGGAGAATAAGTCTCATCTGTAGAAGCCATTGAAGGTATGAAGAAGATCGAAAAAGGAATAACAGCCGGAAAAGGGAGCTGCAGAGGTGAAAATCACCGGAAAAATTGAAAAAGTGGTGAAAAAGCAAGAAAAATGAAGATTTAGGTGGTGGAAGAGATAAAGCAACTTTTTTAGGTGGTGAAACTAGCGAGAAAAGGTTGAGAGGGGGCTGAATCTGGTGGCAGGCGGCGGCTTGGCGACGACAGTTAGGGTTTTAGGTTTCAGAGCTCTGAGAACTTTTAGGGGAGATAACGTTTTGAGAAGATGAAGCAGAAGGAGAAAGTAAAAGGGAATTTATAGGTGGGGAAACTAAACCGGATCATTAAGTCATCCGGTCAAAATGAGGCCTCCGTTATTTGCAGCATGAGTAAGACGTGGCGAGATAAGTGGAGTAGTGGCAATCGTGGGTCGGCATTTTCAGCGGATTTGGATTTTCATCTTCGACGACTAAAGATCTCGAAGATGAAAGAGGCAAAATGTAAGTGTAGAAAATGCCTTTACCTTTCAGAGGCATCCGAGTAGTGAAGTTGTATGAGAAGATTACCTCAGAGATGTAGAGTATCATCAGCGACATCCTTCAACGAATTGCTAAATTAAAGAGATCATCGTCTAGCCAATCAATCGATCATATCAGCGTATTACACGAGAAGAATGCGAAGGCGTACCAAGTACAGCGGGATTAGACACGTCACCGACAACATCAGCTAAGTAGGTGAGCATTTAATGAAGATCGGAACGGTCGAATTGTCAGAGTTGACTCGTTGACTCAGTGGGAGTTGAGTCATCATCCTTATCCATACTGAAGGTCGATACTGAAACTAGAGAAGAAGGACGACGGTATTGATGGTCGGCGAGTGTAAACAAATATTGTCAGAGTCATAGTTGTTTGTATTAGCTGTAATCCAATGTGTAGAACGCCTATATAAGGTGATGAATCCCATCTGAGAGAGGGGTTGGTGGAGTGAACTTTGGAACTGATTTACAGAGAGACAAAGCTAGGGTTTCCCTTCTTACTCTCCTTAGCTCAGAATCCAGAGAAAAACTATGTGCTTGTAAAAGATATCATCTTTATCAAGGTGAGAAGTGTAATCAATTATAAATCAATGAGATGAACTTAGAGGATTCTGTCTAATATGCTAATAGCTCATGTTTAATACCTCTGAACTCTTTTACCTTTGTTAAACTCATGTTGTTTATGTTATTATGCTTCTCATGTATGTTTAAATTGGGTGTATTAGTAAAATCTATCTTATGGGGATTTTACCAATTACAGGTGGTATGTCGGAATGGAACTGAAGCTAAGTTGTTGCAGTTGGTTAGCTATGTTGTTGGCTAGTTTGCCATGGTTTAATGGCTCTGTGCGAGGAGGGTTTGACAATGGATAAAGACATGTCCTAGAGGTTGAGCTAAACAAGGAAACTGGTTGTGAATTGGGAAGAATTTGGAAAGTGTTTCTGGCTGTGAAAACAACAAGCGAGTGCATACTATGTCGTTGATTGTTATGATTGAATGGATGGGATTGAGTGAGTTTTTTAGAATCCTGGTTATATGAGAATTGGGTTTTTTCCAAACTCAAATTGCAAAGGGTCGAAGGCTATAAATAAGAGACCTCAAGCACCGAGAGAAGATATTTTTTCCTATCGGTTTCCTCTCCCTTGGGAGGGAACTTTATTCTTTTCTTTATCGTTATAATTTCCAATGAGCGGATAATTCTTTTGTTGATTAGGGATGAATTCAATGTTTTAAGCGTGAAGCAAGATTAATTACAAGTTTATATTAAGTTTTAAAGTTTGATCATTGTCGCTTGTCTTTACAATATCGAAGGTTTATGATTGATTTCTAGGTGGTTTAGGTTGCAAATTGAATTCATCGATTGATCAATTTATTGCTAGTAATGAATTAGGGTATCTGTAACTGTATCACGATTCTTACACAAGTAGAGAACGCGAGACCTTGCAGAGGGATTCTTTGGAGCAATTGTGTGTGAAGACAACACCAGTAAGTGGACCAAGCGAACCGATTTTAACTGCTGGGATCAACCTAAATTCACAAACCTTAATGCGTTCAACTGAGTTACACCTTGAGAACGAACTTCATGGTGGCTCGGATGGATAGAATCTGATGGCTAAGCGAACCTGTCATCCGGTGATACAAGGAATTTTGGGGATAATTAAGCGAACCTGCTATTCTACGGTTGTTGACATATGTTTCTACTGAAAGGTAAACGGGTATATTGATTGAGTCTAACGCTTGGTAACGACGAAGGATTTCTTAATCATCATCTTCTCTCTATTCTTATTCTTTACTTTCATATTGTTTGCGTGATTTCAAACCAAACCCCCCTTCGTATTTACTTTTGTTATTGTTTCGCTGATTTAAATAACCCATCAATTACACTGCTCTCTGTGGGAACGATCCTTACTACCACTATATTACTAGTTAATTAGTGGGAAATATCTCGATTAATTTGTTGTGTAAAATGACACGCATCAAGTTCGACAACATGATTTAGCTCTCGGCGATACCACTTAACATCCTTTTCAAAATCAAACATCATACCATATTGTCTAGTGTTAGCACGAACAAGGCTGTCAATCTCTGATTTGGCTCGCTCTAGTTGGTTGATTGGATGTTGTCGGCGACCTTGGAATGGATGAGGTCTAAGGGTCTCGAACGAAAGTATAAAAAAATATAAAAAAATCAAAGAAGTAATTGGGGTTCTTACTTTGGAGCTTTTCCAACTCGTTAGCGTCCTTTTGTCTAGATACGCACAGTTTCTCAGCACTTGACTTTTCGTTCGGAAGATCAATTTGGAGCTCAGAGACCCATCGCTTCAAATCATTGATCTGGTCTTCTTGCTCCTCTTTGGTAGCAATAAGACTCAATGATTGTTGGTATGCCTGAGGCAAAAGAAAATGACATTAATAAGAAACATAGTATAGAGAACAAAGCAAAGACTGACAAGGATAGTAATTACATGTAGTAAAGTTAAAGTGCTCTTGAGAAGTCAAGTTGGGGGGAATAGTAAAAAGCTCAGGTTGGTCGATGAGCCCAGGTGTACTATACTTCACCATAGTCTCATAGTACAATGAGTCTCGACGATCTGGGCGGTCGATCAGAGCAGTAAAAGACTCAGTAAGCTTATTGACCACTTCGCCGGTACACCCTCAGGCTTATCGCCGCGGGCATCTTTTGCAAATCTATAACACGTGAGCGAGGAAACTCAGTAATAATGGTTCGTCGACCAAATTCTTTTCTCCAGCAACTATTTCTCGTTCTCATTCAGGCTGATTTGAAGTCCCTATGCCACATTCAAAGTCATGATCTTCATAATCTTGGTCTAATATTTCTTCATCAGTATATCCATCATCTCCCTTGCCAGCTTCTTGAGAGATACTTGGGGTAGCATCACCTTTATTGGGTTTAGCGACTCGCTTCTTTGAATCTGCGACACCTTTCTTTGGTTCAGCGACAAAGCTTGTGCAACTCTTCAGCAGTCTTCAAACGTTTGATATGTTGTTTTTCTTGATTAGCTTCATCTTCAGGCTGGTTCGCTAACGTTTCTTTCGCCGAGATACGTTGTAACTTCTTTCGCAACTCGACATTCTTCTGTTTTTGGGTCTTTCCCTTAGCATGATTCTGCAAGTCAAGCATCAACCTTGTCATCTAGATATATATTCAAAGGCAAATGAGAATGTTTGTTACCTGATATGTGCCTTTCAGTCGCTGCTCGACTTCTTTTCTTTGAAGACTTCTTGATAGCCTTCTTAGCATCTTTTGTTGCATACTGAGGCAATTTGAGCCAATTGCCTTCAGTATCTTTCTCAATAACATCATCTTTATTCTGATATTGATCTTCTTCGTTCCAGCGAACCTCCCAGAATTTGTAGTTGGCGAAACGCTCGTGACCTTCGACGAAGCCAGTGTGAGGGGTCGTCTTCTCCTCGTCGAGCCATCCTTTCAAACAAGGTCCTTCAACCCACCATGGAAGGTTATTCCAACCATTCTCGTTGTTGTGGCGCATGGTTGGGACGGTAGAAGTGCTAGACTTTTCGACGTCTTTAAGAAATTTATCCCCAAAAGTTCTTTTGCAGACAAGGCGATAGGCCCAAGGTTCCCCCATTCGCTCACAAGGCTTCACTTCATACTGAGCATGAAGTTTTCCAAAGTATAAATTTCAGAAGAAAAAAATCGCTTGTTTCTAGCAAGATGAGGATAATTGGTTCTACCCTCGATGCAACATGTTCCACTCCATCATTATGCGAATGGAGTTATTCGTAAGTTGAAAGGGGATTTTGTCGATTTGATGGAGAAGATCAAGGATGAAGGTGTTGTTAGGATTATACAATGGGAATCAACCCAGTTTTGAGCTGACCAAAGGCGACAACAGCTCGAAGGTCATCTTGTCCACCTTGGCGAATATCCACTAGAGTCATTGTGGTTTGAGGAGACTCGAGATCAGAGAATTTAGTTAGGAGGGGAAATTTATCGTCGACCCCGGCGGCCCTGCAATATTTGTCCCATTGTAGCCAGTTATATCTTTTTTCTTTCTTAGGACTTTCACGCACGTTAAGATTCGGAGAATCATCTCCTGGGTGGGGCGTCGAAGATTGAACTTGATGCTCATCTTGAACTGTAGTGGAAGCCACTAAAACAGTTTTAAGGTGATGAAGTTCACGGAAAATGTTGCAGCGGCAAAGAAACGAACCGACATGGAGGAAAAAGTAGAGAAAAATGATGATAAAGAAGCAGTTTTGGGTGATGATTGGGTTCGGAAAGATGTTGGAACAGTCAAATAGAATAAAATCAACTAGATGACGAGATACCACTGAATCTAGTGGTGGAAAGTGAAGCGACGGCGGTTAGGGTTTAGGTTTTTAGAGCTCTAAAAAAATTTAGGAAAGAAAACTGATTTCGAAATGTGGAGAAGATGAGATCTAAATTTAGAGAAGGAGGACTATTTATAGGTAGGGAATGGCAACCGGTCTGGCAGGTCATCAGGTCAAAATGAATCGCCGAAATTTAAGGCATGAGAAGAACGGGGCAAGGATAGAAGATGTGGGAGAGCGTGGTTTAGGTATTTTCGACGAGTAAGTAGATTTCATCCTCAGCGACGTAAATCCCTTGGAGATGAAAGAGGCAAAATGTGAGTGTAGAAAATACCTTCACCCTGTAAAGGTGTTTTAGGGGTAAAACAATAAAGAGAATCTGAGGGGTAAAATGTGAAGTGTGATGATGTAATATGATATTGTAATGGTATTCGAGAGGTCAAGATCGAACAAGACTCGCCTAAACCAA
>JAJJMA010329544.1:0-26646 GCA_023529015.1 Papaver nudicaule
TCCGGTCAAACCCACTAGCATTGGTATGTCAAGCTGGTTGTCAGTTTAAGGTATCAAAACACAATTCTTGATTTAGCCTACTACAGTTTAGATTTCGGAATTTGGATATAGACAAAGTAGTAGAGACCTTGAAGACGAAGATAATGATTATAAAGAAGACATCAAATATTCTTCATCGACAAAAGGTTAGTAGGAGTTATGACTTTTATGGAAATTCTTCTATTCTACTTATTCTATCTTTCGAAATAGTCGGCTACTTTAGTAGTGTTATAGCGATTGAGATTTTGTATTCTTGTCTACATAACCATGAGTTATGTTGGTATTTGTTCCCACAATACTAAGGTTACAAGATGCATGAGATAGATTCGATGCCCTTTCTTTTGCATTGGTTTGCTTGCAAATCACATGTATGAAACTGATGAATCAAAAGGAGTACTCTAGATCAGAGTCCAGTGGATTATAGCTGAGGGCGTAAACACATCTAAGAACTAGCCCAACCCAGAACTTCCAGCGGATCCAGTTAAACCCTAATTCTTAGCGACGACGGTTCATGAACCGGTTCGTGAACACTGACTCCGGATTTTACTCCTGAGTTCCAAAAAGTCTATATGTACACGTACATGTACGTGAACCACAAATTCGATCTATTTGGCCGGAATTCAGAAGGACGGTTCATGAACCGTTCACATGGATATTCTTCAAGGAATTTCACGCGGGTTAAACTTCTGACTCTTTATCTCTTAGTTGGACTTGAGCTTAACAGAATATCTTATGTGGTCCGTCCAACGAATATCAATGTTCAATAAGATAAATATTATCTATGGTCTGTTGGATCTCTATCTTGAAGTATTTTTGAGCTAACAAAACACTTGGCAGATAAAGGTTTAAAGATTTCCAATTGAGATATATCTAGGGTTTCTTTGTGTGAAAGCCAAGTAACGGGTTCGTTTACACGGGCACTTGCAAACTTGTAGGTTAAGAAACTAGTTGCTTTATTCCTAAGCAACCTATCTTATTGAGTGTTATAAATAGAGGGGTAAAGAACGAAAACCACATGCATCAAGCATACTTGAAGTTTCTTTGTGGAATTGATCGTAAACTCTTTGCACTTCGGTGTAAGCTTGTTGGGTAACAATTCCTCTCTGGGATTTACCTAACGACTATAAAGACTTCTCTTGAGAGTTGGGAAGCACAGGTATGAGATAACGTACCTTTGTGGTTGTTATTAAATTAAAATGTAACCTTGGTAACTTGATCACGTTCTTGTCTATTATACGGTCCTTCTCTTCTGCAATAAGGCCATTCAAGAACTGATACATTACATACAAGGTTGAAAGGAAGCAACGCACGGCTGCACTCCGTGTTGTAAGACCTAGTTACCTCCAGTTGTATAAGTTTCTTAAGTGATTCTTTTTACAACTGAGGTAGAGCAAGTTGGGCATAGTTTACTCGGTTTACTTATCATCCCCCGCTTGTAAGTATATTTTCGTATGACCTGGATCAATCCGAAGGAAGTCACTTTGTGTATGTCAAACTGAAGAGGCAGTTTAAACATACAGTAAGTAGTTGAGGTTGTAAAGCCGGAATTGTTGACACAAGCCTTTAACAACGGTTAAAGAAGCTCCTAGGCCTGTAAAGGACGTCAGCTAGAGGAATCAAGTGCGTGATGATCTGTGGGGGATCTAGAAACGTAGAGAGTGCGACAATAGCCAATTCTCTTAGAGGGCTTGAGTTGGTCTCTGCTACATCCCAGACTGAAGTCTTATAGTAGGCTAGTGTTTGTAGACAGTTAGTATTGTGTGGTGTTCAATTTGGACGAGGTCCCAAGGTTTTTCTACAGGTCGTAGTTTCCTCGTTAAAAAAGTCTCTGGTGTTTTGTGTGCTTTACTTTCCGCATTATATTCTCTTTTTATATAATTAAAACAAACACAAGAAGTACGTTATTAATAACAGTCGAGTAGGTCCATAATCCATCTAGGGTTGTATTTCGGTACCTCTGCTTTTTCACTTTCAATAGCAGTTTAGGCAGTTCGGTCGAACTAGTAGAGGGTCCTCTCGTCGTAGCATTAACATATCCACTCTGAGGGATCCTCTTGAAAGTTGAAACTGTAGCAAAAGCTGAGGCATTCACCGATGCATCAAGGGTTTGTTCAGCCTCGCTTGTCTCCATCATTTGGGGATCATACCCTAAGTTGCCGAGTTTGAAAGCGTGGTTCCCAGTGTTGACAGTATCATCAACAATCTCTTTCTGACATAATCGTATTTTATGAACATTTCCTTCTCCTTCAGTAATTTCACTTGTAATACTTCTTTACGGCTCTGGTTGCTTTGGCACTGTCTCGTCATCTTTAGTCAGCGAGGCATCGACATCTTTATCGTCAAGGTCGGGTGCAGAACTTTTCGCTGGAACATGCTCGGTGGAAGGAAGGTTAAGCAGAGCACGAATTTTATCTCCTTATTTGTTACTCCCTCCGTCTCAGTTTAATTGACCGCTTTGACTAACTCAAAAAATATAAGGAGATTATTTGAATGTCCGAGTATACCCATATTAAATATAGAGAGAATAAATAATTTCTATTTTTAGGTATGAGATAATAAAGAGAAAATATATGACTTCATTTTTTATAACTATAAAAGGAAAAAAGAATATAAATATTGTAATAAGAATATATATTTATGAATTTGTTTCCACTTAATCTAGATATTTTTTAAGGGTATATCTGCGACTTTGTTGGAAAAATACTGATGTAATTAGAAGCTGGTTACATTTTTGAGACAAATGAAAATAGTAATGAGGACAGTTAAACTGTGACAGAGGGAGTATTTTTCTTCTTCTTCATAGATTTATCCTTCTCGTCATCCAGAAACATCGTCATTCAGTTCTGGAAACAAACAAAGGCAAATATTTATATATTCGAAAAAGAAAATGTGTTTGTTACTTGAACTGAGGCATCTGCCTCTGCCCAACGACACTTTTTATTCTGGGTATCGAAACCACCTTCTTGGTTGTCGTCTTAACCTTCAGAAATCTTAATGAAATGATCATCAATATTCTTGAGGAACTTACCTTCAGCATCCTTGGCGAACTGATCTTCTTCAGGCTAGTGGACACCCGAGTAAGTAAAGACAGCGAGGTGTTTATGTTATCGTCAAAGTCAGTACGAGGAATTTTTTTTTCCTCATCTATCAACCCTTTAGCCAAGGACCCTCTATATTGTAAGGAAACCCATACCACGTGCCATCATTGGAAGGGCGCATAGTCTTAGAATTAGTATGGGTATTAATATCAACATCACCGAGGAGCTTTTCATGATCCTTCAGTTGTCGGTCTTGCGTGAACCAAACAACTCATTGCTCTTTAGAGGGATCTCTACGTTCAACACGCTATTGCTTGAAGAAATTCTCCTCAATGAAATCAGATGGTTTAAACCGTTTGAGATCATCGATAACAGGATGGTTCGTTTTATCCTTTCGGCGAAGGTTAAACTCTTCTGAAAGCCGTATGACATTCCCGCTAAGTTGAAAAGGACTTTTCTTGATACGACGAAGGACGTCAAGAATGAAGGTTTTTTAGGTTCGTACAAAGGAAACTTCAGCCCAAATTTTAGTTGGCAGAAAGCTAAAAAAACATGATTCTCGTTGATATCTTCTCGGAGAAGATCTTCTAGAGTGATGGGGATAACACCTTTTACCGAGTTTACTTTGAAATGATGGCGATCTATTTTGTAAAATCTACAATACTCCGGTTATTTTTATAGGAAAGAGGTTTAGGTTTACTGATTTCTTTACTTTCAGTTTCTTTGTTGTTTTCCTTCTCAGGGTCCTTAAGCTTTGAAGATCTAGTTTTGCCTGGAGACGCCATCAATGGAGATTGGAGTTGCAGAGAAGAAGATGAACGGTGCAGTGAAAATCCGAGACTGAGCAGCAAAAAGTTTTAATGGAAATGACAGATTCGGCAGCAGAAGATAGAAGAAAGAAAGATGGGATGAATTCAAGTTTGGTTCAAGATTGAATCAAGTTTGAAGATTTGAACTAAAAAAACAGAAGAAAAAACTAGAGTTTGAAAAGTTGCAGCGGCTGAAGAAATAAAATCAAATTTGAAAGTAAGTTGGAAATGCATCTAACCCAGAGAGAGAAAGGTACCTATAGTTGTAAAGAATATTAATCGGCACACCAAGTCGTCAGGTCAAAAATAGCGACTATTAACTGCATGATCAGATCGTGGTAGAAAAGGGAATTAGTGGGACACGTGGTTCTGGTATTTTCGGCGAGTGAAGAAATTTAATCCTCGTTGATCTGCGCTCATCGGGAATGAAAGAGGAAAAATGTGAGGGCACAAAATACCTTCACCATACACTGGCATCCTATTGGTGAATTTCACCAGAGATGTATGCGATCAGTGAATCGATTTACAACGAGTAACAAGACAGATAAGGATCAAAGATATTTGCCGAGTGATTGCTGAAGAGACATGAAGAAACCTATGAGCGAGTAAGTGTTAGGCAAAGTACAAATGGTAGGTATGTGATGAGTCGATGTTAAGTAGTTGAGAAGTAGTTGGGCATTATATACAGGTCAGAACAGCTAGATTGTCAGAGTTGACTTGTTGACCGAATGGAATCATTATAAGCAATCTTTATCCAGAAGAGACTTAACTCGGGGAAGTTCCATGGAAAAGGAAGTAGTCGTCGAAGTATTCCTACGACGAATGAAGACAAGATTTGTCAGAGATGTCACCATCATACTTAGTTGTACTTCATTATTGTAACTCGCCTATAAAAGGCTACAGGCCCCTCCGTTAGGAGGCGTTGAGCGATTTGTATTCTAGGACAGAGTGATAGAGTTTGTGAGGTTTATATCCCGAGCGTGAGTTTTGAGTGTATACCAAAAGTGAGAATCATGTAAACGTGAGATTTGAAATCCTTGGATGTAAGCCTCATACTCAAGGAAGAACCAAATAATATTTGCGTCTTATTTACTATTTTTACTTTATATGACTTCATACATTATTCACGTGCTTGTTAGATAGACTCATTGGGTGTTG
This sequence comes from Papaver nudicaule, assembly GCA_023529015.1. Classification (NCBI taxonomy): domain Eukaryota; kingdom Viridiplantae; phylum Streptophyta; class Magnoliopsida; order Ranunculales; family Papaveraceae; genus Papaver; species Papaver nudicaule. The sequence continues at coordinate 5,045 of JAJJMA010329544.1, forward strand.
CATAATCTAGTCATAGGGATTTTATGCTACGTAGCATTAACTAGGATTACTTATTATATGATAAATTAATATTATATTTATATGAGTAACTTATACGTAACTAATATTAGTGATAAAACTAATTAAAACCATTGGACTAACGGGAAGCTATGGAGTCATGAGGGCACATAACTATTTAAGGGGTTAATGGGATGAGAGTGGTCCAATACAACCACAACCTTTGGATCAAACACTTGTCAAGATCACAACGGCCGTTTTTCTAGCCTGACTTGTCCTTGATGTGCTTTATAAAGTAGATGATAGTCAAACATTCACGTGGGGGAATATCACTCAGGGTTTTGGTTTGGCGGTTTACGACAGGTGTAATTTAACGTTACATTCATGCAACAGGAAAGAAACTAAGTCGACGTTTATAGAAAAATGGGAAGTGGGCGTGTGATATTCGGTCTTCCTTAGAATCATGGGATGACTCTCACCATGTGTTAGAGTACTGCTCGGTCAAACCTACTAGTGTTGGTATGTCAAGCTAGTTGTCAGTTTTAGATATCAAAACACAACTCTTGATTTATCCTACCGGAGTTTAGATTTCAAAATTAGAATATAAACTGAGTAGTTGAGACCATGGACACCAAGACAGAGCTTACCACGAATACATCGTATATTCTTCATCGACAAAAGGTTAATAGGAGTTGTGACATTATATGAAATTTATTTTATTATACTTATTCTATCTTTCGAAATAGTCGGCTACTTTAGTAGTACTATAGCAATTGAGATGTTGTTATCTTGTCTACATAACCATGAGAATTATGTTGGCGTACTTTCCCGGTGTACTAAGGTTACAATATACATGAGATAGATCCAATACACTTTCTGTTACAATGGTTTACTTCCAAATCACATGTGGGATAATAGTGAATCTAAGGAGTACTCTAGAACAGAGTCATGGATTACATTATAGATCAGGACATAACCACGTCTAAGTATGAAAATTGGCCCAGCCCAAGTGCTTCGAGTGGATCTTATTAAAACCTTGATTTGGCATCATGCAGTTCGCGAATCGGTTCACGTACAAAAGCTCTGGATATTTCTCATGTGTGTCGGTATAAAACCTGCCAAGAGACCTTGTACCCAACAACCATCAAGATTATCCAATTACAAAGGTGTTAAATGCATATTTGTTGTAAAACAGAGCATCGAGATTGAATAACAAACTATTTCGAAGAGATTCTAATACCAAAGCAATAAGAAAAATAAAGACCATAGCATTCATTGATGTATAATATTTCACTGGCTAATTCTACATGGATCTTGTGCTTAAAGGCATGAGGAGATTATCACTAACCTAGTCTCTCTCAAAAATCCCAAGGCTTATAAAAAAATCCAACCGTTACAAATGAGCATGAGCTCTCCTTTTATAGTTCGAGTCGTTAGTGGATTACAACTAATAAGACAAAATACCCAATCGTGGATTGAAAAAGGGGGGATACCGAGATACACCACCAACTTTTAGTTTTCGTGAACCTAGTTGATTACAGTTGTTTGAACGATCTCACAAATCAATATTCAAACAACAACCTGAGTATAGTTCAAAGAACCGAACCCTAACTAGAACGTGGTTCTTGTAGATATCAATAGAGATGGATTCACTCAAAGGTTATGAATCAACAAACTTGCAATTACTTCAATTATATATATCAGAGACAATATAATGTGGAAGGGAAAAGTAATGCAAGACACCAGAATTTTGTTAACGAGGAAACTGCAAACCTAGCAGAAAAACCCCGAGACCTCGTCTAGTTGTGAACACCCTCAGTATTAACCGAATACAGACGCTAGCCTACTCTCAGACTTCGGATTGGAATGTATCGACACTGAATTATCCCTACAAGAAACTCAGCTACCAATGTGCTCATACGTTTCTTGGCTCCCGCAGAAACCTACGTACTTGATTCCCCTAGCTGACGTCCTTTGCAGGCCTAGGAGTTGCTCCACTTCCCTTCGTGAAGACTAGCGCTACCCTGCCTCCAACAGGACGCCTAAAAGTATCCAAGTAATCAAACAAGAATACGATTGTGATTTCCTTTAGAAAAATTCAAGGTTAAAAGAAATCGATATGTTAAATAGGGCTTATTGATCTGGATATCGATTACAGATTAATAACCTTGATCCAAACTCAGCTTACAGATTTGGATATCGATTTTTGAGATCGTCCAGATCTGACCATAAGACTCACGAGCCCTAACGAAAAGTTGGTTGCATTTCGGTACCCCTGCTTTTTCAGTAGGATTAGATCTGAATACATTATCTCTTGACATTTTCCTCCGCTTCTGCTATCTGGTGGGGTCGTTCTCTGCCTGAGTCTTTTCTCCAATTGATGGCTTTCCGCGATGCGCTTTTTCGTTCTGGCCTGGCATCTTCCACTACTCGTCGCCTGGGAGGCTTCGATTCCGTCATATCCTTCGTTGTCCTTCCTCTGAGTTATCCGCAGCTCTCCTTCCTAAGTGCGTGTGTTGGTTCTTAGCTCCATCGTCAGTAGACTGGCTTGTTTCAGGTCGTACTTTTAACACCGCGTTTCCAGCTCCTCGGTCTGTCGCTCGTCTTTATGTGCCTCCTTCGTGCTACTTTGTGCGCTATCTCCATTTCGTCTGTCTCTCCGCCTTCGCAATTTTATATGCTCATGATGCTTTCTTGGTTTTCTCGTCTTAATACCAGAGTTGACAACTGATTTATGATTTTTTTCGTTGGCGTTCATTATTTTTGTTTCTCCGTCTTCGTTTGACTACTTCGGCCGCCATTGGATTACTTCGTGTGACGTATGCGGGCATGCATATTCCGACTTTCTTTGCTCCTTCTTTATTTCGTTCGTACCTTTTACTATCCTCAACACATCTTCCTTCTAAGTGTAGTATATTGCCGTTATTGTGCCCCCCGCGGCTGTTGTACTATCTTCATGTCCTTGAGGAGTCCTTGATAGTATCCAAAGTGTCGGCTCGTCGATCCCCTAGTTCATGTCCTGCTTTATCGTCTTTAGGAGCTTCCGGCGTTCTTCCCCACCTGGAGTATATAAAAGAGAGAATTTCTTTGTACCTTCGTACGTGCTTGTTGTTAGAGATACGTTTTTTGCACTCTGAGAGCTAGTTAGATGTATCTTGGGTCCAGTGCTACTGGGTTTGCCTACGTAAGTGTTCCCCAAGTGCATATATGGTTGCACGTCGTATGACCGTTGAATACACATAGGGTGGGACTTATACCATAGGGATTTGGCTTAGCCAAGGTCGAAGGATGTCTTCTTTTTTGTTACAAACTTTCCTTTCCTAAGCGTTCTTCGGGTAAAGACCGCTAAGGAGATTCTGGCGTTCTTCTAGCGTAGGGAGCATTTTGGCCCTTTGGCTACTCAGATCTGATCCTTTTGTACCGTAACTTCTATTTCTATTTCTAAAGATGAAAGGTGAGAGAAAATGCGGATGCGTAAAATGCTTGTAAGATAACACTAGAGTGATTGTAGAAAGACTCTAAGGGGTAAAAATCCGTTTTAGTTCATCAGATGTTAAGATGGTTATCCGTCATTTTGTACCTAATTTTGCAATACAAGTTCTTGGGTTTCAACCATCAGGAAAACGTAAGAGTAACTAGAAGATTTTTGTATAGAAATACTGAGCAAAAATAAGCAAAATAAAAATAGGTGCTGAAAACCACGTTACTGAGATTTCTCAAGGACACTGGTCCCTCATTCTAGCGCCAAACTGTTGATACTAAATTTCCCATATCATACTAACATAAGACTTTCAGAATATTAAAGTAAATACAAAGCTTTATCTAGGCTCCTCATCCATGTTCGGATCCAATGATTGGAACAACGAATTTATGGAACTCATCAGAAACCTCAGTACAGAGTATAATACTAAAGATAAATTTAACACGGTGGATCCACACTAAAACGTTTTACTTCCTCGAACACATCATGAAATCACAGTGATATAATCTATTAATGGCGTATCAATAAAGCTTTCACGGAATGTTATCTAGCTCGATTTTATACAAAGCAATCTAATCTCCTGATCCCGGAAGGATTTTCGGCTATAGTATCTCCGCTTGTAATTTTGTCGACCCCTCCTTCCATGGTGAAGAGGGGGTATTTATAGCAAGTCTTGGAAGCAACTTCTCTTTGCTACACCTAGCTTCTTCTGTTATTTGATGGTCTTTGTCGACAGCTGGTCTCTGCACGCCGCCCTTGTTATCCATTCTAGTATTGACACATCTCATATGGTGTATTTCTTTACTATCCATTAGGTTGCTTTACACCGCTGTCAGATCCAGTCGTGTATTGACGCGTATCCCTAATCTTCTGTAACCTTATAAAGTGTTGATGTGACAGCTTGTAACGCGTTTTGAGTCGATGGCGCCTTCCTTCATTCTTTAGCTTCGGGTACCATAGTAGTGGTGTAGTTAGGGATGACTTTGTACTTCGCTTCCCTTTGCCGTGCCTCCTTACTTCTGGTCAAGGCTTTTAGGACCAGCGATATTTATGTATTAATAGTTGAAAAGAGTCTCTCCGTAGTTGGTGATGGTCTTGTTCCTACAAGAGAAAATAAGGGGCTCAACTATGATCTGGAGCGTCTTCGTCTTTCTGAGGATGATAGCTATCGTCATTCGAGTCTCGCCAAGATAAAGAAGTCCTTTTCTTTGACTCATTTCGATATTTTCTTCTTTGATGGTGATGTTGACGTTTTGACCGAGGATATGATCAGGAGCTTCCCTTATGATGAGAATTCCCTGCTTATCTTTGTTGGTCAGTTAGCTGCAGGCCTCGTCCTTCCTTTGTATGACCCTGGTGACACCTTCTTCATTGATGTTCTCTCTGATCGAGACAATCCCTCCTTACGTCAGCAACTTTGTGGTATACAAAAGTATACTGGAATTTATTTTTTCGTGTTCTGTACGAATGTTGGCTCCATGGTAGTGGACGTACTCGCATGAGATGTTACGACCCTTTCTCTTTAGCAATGGTTCGTTAGGAAGATTATACTCCTCGGAATTTCAACTTGACCTGGGGGGATTCCGTTCAAAGCTCTAATGTGGTGCCTTGGTATGTTGGTCCTCGTCGATTTTCCCGTTCTGCTAAGCAAATACGCGACAAGGTTACTCTTTTGTTGAGTGACTGCGATGACCCTGATTTGTTTGTTATCCCTGTGACAGTTAATCTTCTTTTTTCCTGATGATCAGAGGCTTCGTCTAAGTCGCGACCATCGGTGGATGCGTACTCCTCTTCGTGTCACTGGTCCGTGGGTTGCTGGTTTCAAGAAATCTCGGTCTCAGCCTGACATTTTCATTCCTCATCTATTGAAAGATCTTCCTCCTAGCTATCGAACTTTTATCGCCTGGCGCTTTAATCCGACTCCTTCGCGGGTACGTATTTCTATTTGTATCTTTTGTCTTCTATTCTCGTACCTTCTTCTAATGGGTGGTTTTCTTCTACCTGCTCATTCTTTGAGAGCTGGCGTTCCTTCGCCTAGTATGAGTGACAGTACTTGTACTCGGAAAAAGAAAGTTGGTGTTGAACTAGCAAAAGATGTTAGTAGCAAATCCATCGGTGCTACTTCGCTGTCAAAGGTATGGGTAATCGATGTTTTTGTTTGTGTATATGTAGGTGTACCCCTTTGCCCATGCCTTTGATGAATGGTTTTGTGACTTTTAGCTGTCTACTAGAAAGAAAAAGAAATCAGAGATGAAAACTGCTAGCGGAGTTGGTGCGCCAGAAGAGTCTTTTGCTTCCAGGGTAAGTGCGGGTGCCGAGGATAGCTCCGAAGATGTTTCCTCGGGTCACCGTAATGAGGATGGTGTCGTCGCCCAAGGTTGCTTGCCTGCCCCTGCAGTCCCCGCTGTTCAAGCTTCTATGGTTGTGCATATTACTGATGACGCGGATGTGCATGATAGCTAATACCCTGAGTTTTCTTCTGTTATTGAAACACAAGTTGACCTGAAAGGTGCCGCCGAGCTTTTGTCCTGTTCTGCCGAGGCTTGCGTTCCTACTTCCTCTGGTCTCCTTGAGTCAGTGGTGAGATCTGCCACCCAAGTATCTACCTTGTCTTTTGTTGTTGTAAAGCCCGTGGACTGGTCTTCGTATTTCTTGAAAGATCTTGATCCCCCTTTGGATTCACAAGTAGCCATCTTTGATGATCGAGTGTCAGAGTTGCGGTCTGAACTTAACGTTGTTACGCTGTTGATGGATGAGTATAGACGTGTCGCCGATGAATCGAGGGCTCGAGAAGAGGCTACTGCCGTCGAAAATGCTCTTTTGAGAACTCAACTTCGTGACTTTGATGCGAGGGTAGCCGCTGTTGTTGCTTCCCAAACTGAAGGGTTGAGTCTTACCTATGCCCGTTCTGCTGCGATAACTGTTAACGAAGCTTTTGCCGAGGCCGATTGCCATTTCCCTGGTATCTCTTTCCCGAGGTAGGATGTCCCTTAGTCGTCATTTCCTATGGAATAAATTATTCGGAATTCCCTGCTTCCACCTGTATTATGACCTGTTGGGTGGATTCCTGGCCATTTCTTGCCCCGTGAACTTGTTTGTTTATTTTTATTTTGTTCCTGTAACTTTTTGTAACCGGATGTATCCGAATGGTAATATAGTTGATCATGAGATCTTCTTCTTAGTGTCTACTATTTCAGGCATTTCAACCTTCTTGGGGTAAGCATTATCTTTCAACCGTCCTTGGTCAGGGGATGATTTAGGACATTAACCCGGAAAAAAGACTTTCCCGCTAGAGGCGACATTTGAGTATCTCTATAATTGCGAATTTTTACGTTTCGCCTCATACATATTAATGAGAATCCTAGAGATGACATGTGATCAGCAGGTATGCTCATGTCATGGCAATTGTTTATTGCGCTTAGGCTGCTGGCAATCGTTTTGTTGCGCTTACATCGCTGTTACTTTGGTACTTGTCACTTTCCGAGTTTTTTTTAATTGATATATTGCGCTTATTACGATTCATATTCCTGTGCCTTCTTTGTTGGAAGACCCATCCACGAACACTTCCCATCTTCGAGAGTTGACTGGTTCCAGCAGATCATCAGGATCTTCTTTGTCTTCCTCGTCTCCTGGTATATCATATATTTCTTTTTCGTCTTTGAGGGGTAGGTCCGCCAATAAGTATGCTAACACCTGTGATTTCTCCGCCGTTCGAGGTTCGAATATGATTTTGAACTACGTTACCTGTGCATTCCATTTGGCTATACATCCTACTCTTTATGAGCTTTGGAGGACTTGGCCGATTGGTGCCTTCGTTAGTACTCTTACCGTATGTGCGCTGAAATAGGTTCGCATCTTTTGTGTTGCAAACACAAGTGCTAGGATGATCTGCTCCATCTTCGTGTAGTTTCTTTCAGTTGTGTATAGAGTTTTGCTGATGTAATAAATGGGTATCTCTTCTTTCTAATTTGTCTGAACTAGGACCGCGCTGATTGCGCTTCTGGTTGCCGCCAAGTATAAAGTTAATACCTCGTCTTTCTCTGGCCTTTGTAACGTCGGTAGGGTTGCTAGATGCTCTTTGACCTTTTCGAAAGCTTGCTGGCAGTCTTCTGTCCACGAGAACCTGCAATCTTTCCTTAGTGTAGAAAAGAAATCCTTGCATCTATCCGATGATCTAGCTATGAATCTTCCCAGCGCCGCCAATCTTCGGCTCAGCCTTTGGACGTCCTTCAGGTGCTTTGGTGACGGCATATCCACAACAGCTCTGACTTTCTCCGGATCCACCTCGATTCCTTTTTTTGGTGACCAAGTATCCTAAGAATTTTCCGGAGGTTACCCCGAAGGTACACTTCTCCGGATTTACCTTCATTTTGCAACTTCTCATGGCTTTGAATATTTCTCTGAGGTCCGCCAAATGATCTTGTGATTTTAGACTCTTGACGAGCATGTCATCAACGTAAACCTCCAAGTTCTTTCAAATCCACTGTTTGAATATTTTATCCACCAGTCTTTGATATGTGGCTCCTGCGTTTCTTAGTCCGAAGGGCATTCTTGTGTAGCAATATAACCCCCTTGGAGTAAAAAAAAGGTCGTATGTTCTTGATCTTCTTCGGCCAATGCTATTTGATTGTACCCTGAGTATCCATTCATAAATGACAGTAGTTTGTGGCCAGAAGTCGCGTCGACCAGTTGGTCAATGCTTGGAAAAGGATAACTATCCCCCAGGCAAGATTTGTTGAGATTGCTAAAGTCGATGCAAATTCTGACGCCTCCATTCTTCTTTGGTACTATTACCATGTTCGATACCCAAGTCAGGTACATTATTCTCTGATGCATCCAGTATCCATCAGCTTTTGGAGCTCCTTTTCCACTGCTTCGTGATATATAGGGGCCACCTTCCTTATTATTTGCTTGAATGGCGGCGTGTCCGGATTTATCCGAAGGTGATGGGCAACCACCGACGGATCTATCCCTGACATGTCCTTCATTGTCCATGCAAATATATCCAAGTATTCCTTCAACAGCTCTTTCAGTTTTGCTTCCATAGGTTCCTCCAACAGCGTTCTTATACTCACCTCTCATGTCCGTTCTTCGGTTCCGATGTTGATTTTCTTCGTTGGCTCGATGAATGAGAATAGTTGCTTCGGAGATCCTATGGGAGTAACTTTCTGTATTTGTTATTTGTCTCAGTCGATGTTGACGCCATCATCACTGCTGGGAGTAATGATGCTGCTTTGGCCGCCTTGATTCGCTCGTTGTATTCTTTGTATCTCTTCTCTTTCTCATCTTCCTTTCGCTTTCTTTTAATCTTTTTAAGTGCTTCTTGGACTTCGTTATGATGTTTAGCTTTGGTTGCGTCACACCTTCGCGCATCTTGCGGGTTTCCTTTGATCTCCATTTCCCTATATGATGTTGGAAATCTTAGGTGCTGGTGATATGTCGACGTTGTTCCCCTCAAGCGGTGTACCCAGAGCCTCCCCATGATGGCGTTGTATGGCGAGGGTGAATCGACGATGCTAAACCTCGCCATAGTCTTCATCGGTCCTGCATCTACCTGCAAAACTATCACTCCCTTCGATTTCGACGTGGATCCATTGAATCCATAAATCGTATACGTAGATGCGTCCATTTGGTCGTCCTTCAACCCCATCCGAATATAGGGTTCATAGAAAAGTACGTTGAGTGAGCTTCCTCCATCTATTAGTATCTTGGAAACGTTCCACCCGTGGATTGATAGAGTAACCACCAAAGGATCATTAAGCATTTCGACATCCTGGTTGATGTCCTTGGTAGAAAACGTGAGTGGAGTCGCCATCCACTCCTCTCATTCGTCGGTAACTCTTCCGTTTAATTTGTATACCTCGTGCTCTGAGGTTCTCCTTATTGTTCTTAAACTGTTACATATATCTCCTGGTAGCGAAGGCTCGCTCTCATGCTGGAACTTGATCATATTGAGTGATTTGTATCCTTCGAGGAGTCGTACCGTTTTTTCCTGCGTCGCTGCGTTTGTCGTTGCTGCCGCTTGCCCATGTAACTGGACATATTGCCCGAAGTCTTCTTGGTTGATATACCTTTGGATCGTGTTCTTCAGGTGTTTTCACAGGTTTGTATCGTTCCCTCAAGTCTGGTCGTACTCGCAGTATTCTTTGTGGTTTTTGGTCTCGTCCTTCTGCTTGCCTCGAGTATATGGGTATGGAAAGTCCTACCGTCCTCCTTCCTTCTTCAAAATCTCCGAGAGCGACAGAGTCAAGTTGGAATATATTATATCTGAGTAGTCCCTTCTTTCTTTGTCCCCGGCTTCCCGTCTTTATACCTGGGTTTCTTTTTGAATCGGGATGTGACGTCTCTCTCCGCTGAGTGCTTCCCGGTCTCTGGTGCAGCTTCTACCGAGTTCGTTCTTTGTGGGGTACTTCGGTCTTGCGATAGGTGGTATTTTACTTCGTTCAAGTCTAATTGATAGCAGTGTTATCCTGGCTTCCTGTTTGGCTTCTTCCAGCTTGTATCCTCCTTGCTTTGACTTCAAGTCCGCTAATTGTTCCATGACGACCTTCAGCTGAGTGACCACTTCTCCCATTTGTGGTGTGTCTATCATCTCTCCCCGGTGTTGAGATTTCATCACGTGGCTTTGAGATTGACACGGTCTCCCGTGTGAGACAGAATGACTAGGGATGTTGTGAACCTCCCTTTGTGGCAAGTTGGCTCTCCCTTGATACCCTCCTGGTATGCATACGGGTGGTGGTGCCCGAATCCTATTCCTTAGCGAAGAATAGCTTCGGGGCGCTTCTGAATTTACCTCATCCTCTCATCTGATTTGATAGCTTCGGGCTCGCGATTGTCGTTCTCTTGCTTCGGCCCTATCCCACAATGCTTGATTTTCCTGAGTCAAGGCGAATAGAACCTCGTACTGCTCTCTCTGGTCCTGAAGTAAGGCTTCCAGCTGCGCTGCTAAAGAAGGTTCATTCATTCCTTCGGTTTCATTGTTAACTTCGTTGTTGATGATTGGTCCTATTTTACGATTCTTCTGACGAGGTTGCCGTGTGAACTGACACCGAGTTTACTGTCCGTTCGATAGGGGTGTGCTGGATCTCATCTCTTCCTGGATCTTCTTCTTCAACCATCTCTTCTGCAGGTAACGACATTCTTTACAAAGGATTTTTGTCCACCAACTGCTCGTCGGGGGTTGATACCGCGCTCCTGTTTGAACTCCGTGGCAGATTGATTGCTTCTTCTAGATAAAGATTGGTCTCTCCTTGGGCCCTTAGCGATTGTAACATGCTCGTTGTTAGCGCGGGTTGTTGTCGGCTTCTAGTCACCAACGGCGTTGCTTCGTTAGCCATGGGTTCTTCCACTCCTTTTCCTGTTGATATGATGGAAAAGAGAAGATGATGGTAGAGTGAATTTTAGCAGTACGAAGCTTTTGCTACCCAGTTTTCTCCTTAGGTGAGTCTGAGAAGGTAGTGATAGCATCTTTCCTCAACAAAGACCTGAGCTATTAGTAAGAAATCGATTTGGTGTTTTTTTCAATAAGAAATCCTTTTTTTTATGGATTCGGAGGATATTGCCTACTTGCTACTTTTAAAACCAAGTTTGCTTCTCACTGTTAGATCATAGCTCATCAGAAGGTGGTATTAATTTTTGGTGTTCCTCCAAACCGAGTAATAACCAAATACGAAAGGTGATGAGAGGAGGAAAAAACTCAACTGGCTGGGATTTTTGTTAAAATCTGGTTGTTTAAATTTACAAGGAACCGGTCCCTGTTTCCAGCGCCAAACTGTTGATACTAGTTTTCCCATATCATACAAATGAATATTGTTAAGCGATCGATTACTCGGGTCGTTGGTGGCCTTTGTTCGTTAACAACCATGGATTTTTTCAAGGGTTTGAACGTATTATCATTAGCTATTATGAACCAAGTTGGCTACCGACCACAATCGTGGAATCACCTTGGAGATGATCGTCAAATGAAATTAACTACAATAGATATGACTGCAATGATAATCAACACAACAATTAACGAGGTTCAGCAGATGTGTGCCTACGTCCTCGGGGGTAAAATCTGATGTTCTATTATACGAAATCAATAAAGTTTTCTCTGGTTTACACTATCAGTCACTTCAATTTGTTATGGATAAAGGTCATATGAAATCTTGAGAGTATTAACCCAAAGGTTCTCACTCCTAGCTATCCTTTCCAAACTATGCGACCCCCCATTGCTGCTGAAGAGAGGGGGTATTTATAGTACGCTTTGGGCACCGCTCTTTGCTATCCTTGGTTGTTTCGTTCTCTTGATGCTCCTTGATCTGATCATCAATCTTCGGTGACCACCCTTTTCATCCAATCTGGCTCTTCGTACTACTATGTGGAGGATCCTTGTTGTATCCTTGCGCTGCCGGCTTCTTATTGGTATAGGTTTATGTTCTCCACCTTTGGTTGGACCAATCCCCAATCGACAGACGATTTCTGTCATGTTGTCCACATCATTTAATGCGGTGTGACTGCTCCTTGGCGTGCATGCTTTATCCTGATATCCTAGGTTTGTGATCCTTTAATCTCCTCCCTTGGATTTCATCATCTCGTGATGAGACACTGCCTCTCTGCGGTATGCTCCTGTCCTTCGCGGCTATCGTTCCTTCTGTGCAGGGCCTTCGTAGATGACGCCACATGTCCATCCGAAATAATGTATTAACATCAATACTTACAAACCATGACAAATCACCAGGCATATGTCTACTACAACCGCTATCAAGAAACCATTGATGTTGTGAAGTAGATTTTAGTGCAAGAACACCAAGACAGTATTCTTTGTCATCAGCTGGTAGTCTTAAGACATGGACTTGAACATGCAGTTTTTTCTTTTTTACGAAGGTCTCGAAGTAATGAGAGTTTTTCATTAAGAGTTTGCATGTATGATGATAGTGATCATTAAGACCACAAAACGTACATGACGTTTCTGAAATATCAGATCGTGATTTGTAACCTAATCCAGTTTTCCCATGGGAGTGGTTTTGTGTATAGGAATTTTTATAAGATGATAGCTCCCCAAGAAGAATCTTGTTTTGCTTGATTTGCTCATCTAGTTGTTAACAACTTCTTCTTTTTCAACACGTAATCTGTTATTACAAATTTCTAAGTTGCGAAATCCATGAAGTAGTCCTTGGACTTTGAATATCAATATTTGTTTCGTGAAGCACAAGGATTTGATAAACTCAGTCATGAATCTAGGGATTCATCTGGGATATGTTCAGGGTCAATATCAACCAATGGATTGTTCTTAGTTCACGAGTTTAGTCAAACACGACAGTCACGCCTTATGTGTTTGCCTGCTCTTATACCGATTGAAAAGGAGGGGATACCAAGATACACCACCAATTTTTGAATTTGTGAACTCTGTTGATTATTCTACTTGAGGGATCTCACAAATCAATATTCAAGTAATTACCCGAGTAATCTCAAGGGTTTATAATCAACAATTAGATTTATACAATACTTTTAATTATATAAATATAATGCGGAAGTATAATTAATGCACGACACAAGAAGTTTTGTTAACGAGGAAACTGCAAACCTAACAGAAAAACCCCGGGACATCGTCCAGTTTGAACACCCTCAGTATTAACCGAATACAAACGCGCATACTCTCAAACTTCAGACTAGAATATATCGAGACTGAATTAACCCTACAAGCAATCTAGCTACCAATGTGCTCCTACGTCTCTTGGCTCCCGCAGAAACCTGCGTACTTGATTCCCTTAGCTGACGTCCTTTACAGGCCTAGGAGTTTCTCCACTTCCCTTCGTGAAGACTAGCGCTACCCTACCTCTAACAGGACGCCTAAAAGTATCCAAGTAATTAAAAGAGAATACGATTGTGATTTCCTTTAGAATTAAGTCAAGGTTAATGGAAATCGACTTTTACTGAATATGGCTTATTGATCTAGCCTATAAAGTTTTACCTTCTAATGCTTGACGAACTTAGCATTAAACCTAGTTCGTGAATATGCGTTACAGAACTTCTAGGGTTTATGATACGAGATCTACCTTACGAAGTTCCTATCAAAATTTGGTCGTGATAAGATTGAAATAATTCAATCGACCCAAGATACAAGATCGGGAATTTTACTTCCAACTTGTGCTTCAAGATCCTCAAGTGAAGTCTTTCAATAGTCGTAGTCCAAGAAAAGGACTTCGAGATGACGACCAACCTTTATGCAAGGATACACAGATGTGTAGAGGATTGGAGTTGTATCTTGCAGAAGGTCATCTATTTATAGTGATCATCAAGGGAGGCTTTGCTTTAAATTTAAGCAACCTTGAGTAGGGCTCAAGCAAGTTCTGGATCTTAAAAGTCCATAGCTTGAATACCCAGTCTCAATCTTCTTTTAACCTTTGGTTAAGACCAATGGTTATAGGAAGACTCGCCTTGATAGAAGGATGACAATTTAGGTTCAACCTAGTTGAACATTGCGTGGATTAAATAGTTGAATTACATGGGTCAAGCAATGTCTGAGTTCGAAAACTAAACATACCCAACATAAAACTTCAATGGAAGCTTTCCATGGCTTTTATGAACGCGTTCATGAATACGTACATAGATTAGGTATTTTGGAGTTCAGGAGAAATGCCTTATGCAACATGTGTACGCATTCATGAACTCGTAGACTGTTGAGGTCATTTCATGAGACAACTCAACTTACTTCTTCTTAGGCATATTATCACGGATGTGACTAATGCGAAAGAGTATATTCCATTTAAAAAGCCTTCGGATCATATAAACAACATCATCGACTATTGATATGATAGAATGGCAAATACGAAACATAGAAAGGAAAAAACTTTCTAACTTTAGTGAGGACGTTATGATTTATCAAGTAGTAAGCTTCGTTCTTCATCTTCAATGGTCTTTGTCTCGATTACCTAAAACTACCCTAGTCCAAGTTGTAGAGTAAACTTATCAATGATTGGGTTTTTGTCATCTAAACTTGACAACTGACTTGATATAGCAATATTAATGGTTCAACCGAGCAATACTCTAACAAGTGGGTACAAATGCATCTAGCTTATGTAGCTTCGATGCAAAGTACCCACCGCAAACTGGGTATCTTGTGGGTAGATGACTGTGCCATGTAGCTTGTAGGGCCCTTACGACTACATGTGCCTCAGATATGTGCCTAACACCGATAGGGTTTCTTATATTGGGCGTCTTAGCTTTATATATATATATATATATATATATATATATATATATATATATGACGTCAAGGCCTTAGAGGAGATATGGCATCAGAGCCTTTTCGTTTATATGGCGTCGAGGCCTTATATGAGATTTGCCTAATCGAATAGGATCTGGATTTTGAATCGAGATATAACAGATCAAGTTGTTTCTTTATTTATTCTTCTAATACTGGCAATTGAAAATATTTGATTATATACGAGGTTTAATTAAGATGCTTCAAATGTTTTCCCTCGATTGGGGTACTTAATCGTTCTCCCTTGCAGTTGAGCAAACTATACGTATCATTTCTCATTGCCTTTTCGATGACATACGAGCCTGTCCAGAAGGGCTCTTCTTCAGTATTGTAACATGACTTCGATGTTGACGCCCCATTTTGTTTATTGTTTGTTACCATAAACTGCTCCCTATCCTTGTGCCACTGAAGTTGTCCGTGCCTATCAGACCGTATGATTGGTTGTGAAACAAACCCTGGTTTATCCATGGAAGCCGTAGACATCCATGCATATACTTCAGCAATAAACTCCTTGATGCTAGATTCTGTTATTTTTGGTTGTTTACTCTGACTTCCCAGGTCTTGCCTCGATCCTTCTCATTGTTGTACGTCGATTTTATGACAGACACGAGCTTCAACAGGATCTCCCATTATTTCTCTGTTGGTGTTGGGAATCATATTCTTCTGTGAAGCGTCGAAGCTAGTCCCATTAAACTGTGTAGCCATGGTTTCCCCATAATATCAATATATGGAGAGTCAATGTCTACCACACAAAATGTTATAAGGAATTCGAGTTTGCCTATGTAAACTGTTAATGGCAACTCGCCTCTTGGTATCGAAGGCTTACCATTGAAACCAAACACGTTGTAAGTTGAAGGTACTAACGTTGCATCCTTTCCAAATAGTTGATCATGCATCCTGCCGAAGATTATATTGACAGAACTTCCTGGGTCCACCAGTATTCTTGGCATTGCCATTTTGTCGATGTTCAAAGTTATTACCAACAAGTCGTTGTGTGACTTTCCTCCATCCGGGATATTCTCAACAGAAAAGAAGACTGGTTTTTTCTGCCATTCTTCGAGGAGTTTCCTCATAGCTACGCTCATTATCTCTTTTCCTTCAAAATCCCTTTTGTGGATTCGATCAGTGATGTTGTTTCTGAAACTGTATTCGCTAACCTCGGCGTGTACTATCGAATTCCGGTCTTTGAACTTTGGAATATTTCGATCGATTGTGATTACGTAGGCCTCATGTTTATTCTCTTCATTGGGTTGTGGTTGCTCTGGAGGTGGGTTTGGTAATCCCAAGAGATGATCGAATTTTCCTTTCGAGACGAAATAGTGGACCTGGTCTTGTGTTGTGACACAATTCTTGGTAGAATGTCCATACAATTTGTGGAATTGGCAAAAATCATTTGAATTCCTTGTATGTGCCGGCTGGTTGCCTCTACTCTTTGCATATCGAGTTTCACTCGCTGATTCGGATTCCTCGATGCACCTTAGAGCGAGGAACACTAAGTATGGGGAGTATTCTGTCATGAAAGGGATGGAATCCTGGCCTCTGCACTTCGAATTTCTTATTTTGGTATCCTCCTTCGTATCCCCTTTAAGAATTAGTGCCATTGTTGTCGTTATAACCCTCGTTATTGTATCTTCTGTTGGCTCTATACCTCCCATCTCCAAACTTTCCTTAATTTTCATATCGTCCTTCGTCATCTTGCCTTTCTCTTTTGGAAGATTCCCCCATTTGATTATCCGCGAACTGATATTGCTTTGGCCCGAATAACACTTGCTTGAAAGGTTCTACGACCCTCTTGAATTCATCTCGTTCTTCCAGAGATAAATTGTTGATTGAGTGCACCTGTTTCGATATGATATCCTTCCTTTGAGCCGCTTGCTCCCTGATTTCTTCGTATGCAATTCGCTCATTTAATATTTCGTAATTCCTGCAATGTTTCAACATTCTTCGAGAATAGATTTTCGTACAGAGGGTGATCCTTATCGAGTGCATTTAGGTATGATCGAACTTTAACCTTCTCTGTAGCGCCATTTCTAACTTCCACGCATTGTGCGGTCCACCTTTTTGTCAGGCTTTTAGTGGCTTCCTTTGGTTTTACCCTTATGCTGAATAATTTCTCCACTCCCGGTTTCGATGAACTGTTGTAAAGGAAATGGAAAAAGAAGACCCTCAATAGGACATCGAAGGATGAAATTGAGCATACTGGTAAGCTGTCATACCAGGCCAGCGCCTCTCCTTTCAAGATCGATGGAAAATACTTGCAGAGCACTTCATCTTTGTCGGCCCATGCTAAGAATAATCTTTGATACAATATATGATGAGTTGCGTCTCCACTTCCATCGAAGACAGAGTTAACTGGCATAATATATTTGACTGGAATAAGCTTGCTAAAAAGTTCGAAACTTAAAGGTGACTGGTGTACTTCATTGATGGCTTGCCTGAGCTTTACATTTGCAGGTGGCTGTACTTTGTGATCGAGGAGTTCTGCTCGCATTTCTTTGATCTCATCCATCATAACCTTTTGTGATGCAGATACTTCGGCATCCTTTCGCGCATGCTCATTCTCGTACACCAGGTGTATGTTATTTCCCTTTGATCGAATGCAAGGCTCGACGATGGCAAGATGTTTCTCCCCTATGCTCGTTTGAGCGTCCGTGGACTGGGGTACCGTTTCTTAATATGGAGGGACGTTTTGACTGTGAGTTTTGATGAGAATGGCCTTCACTGTTTCTCTTGTAATTAGACGCTGATTTTTCGGCGGCTTTCTTATTTTCTTCGATTAGTCTCCTCTTAAGTCTTCTGTTCCTCCTCATGATTTCTCTGAACTGTGCAGCTCCTAGGGTTTCTTCCTGGGTGAGTTGGTTTATTTGTACTACATCTGGATTATCTTCTGATTTTTCCTCTTCTTCTTCTTCTTCTTCACCCTCATGATTTTACTGTTCTGGGAATCCTTCTCCATCTGGCCCTAGATCCTCGATGAGTACTTCATTCTCGTTTACGTGTTTCCTGTGTTATACTATACTTGCTACTACTTCTGGTGAGACTCCTTTACTAATTGACTGCCTTGTGACGGGCCTCGATGAGCCTTATCTTTTCCTCGATAAACTTACCCCTTGCCTCGGTATCTGATTAGACTTCGATGCCATGGTGATGTTGACCTACAAAACGTAATAAAACCGTGAGGTCCATGGCGGCTACCTCAGTGTACTATTGGTCTGCCAAACATACTAGTGGTTATAGCAGAATCTGACATGCGATATTTTAGGGAGAATTTATGTGTACGATCCAATGACATTTCTACAGTTTCTAACACTAAAACTTTTGTGTTTTCTTTCCCTAACAACCCTAATTTTCCCAAATCTACCTTCCAAAAATGGAGGTTCTAGGATATCTTTTTTTTTTTTCTAAACTTTCCCGAAAAGGGGATGATGGACCCGAAAGCAGGTTTGTTATTTATCCTTATATAACTTATTCTAGGAGAACCCTAAAATGACCCCAAGTAGGTTTTGGTAAAACGAGTACATATATAAAATTCTAAGGGTAATTTTGGAATTGCTTTGTAGATTCAAAATCGAGGACTACTGTTACAAAATTTTGAGTACTCTTTCATTCTTCTTTTCATGAAAAACTTTTGGAAAATTTTCTGGATCTTGATTTAGATCTTTGTGTTTCAAAGCTTAGATTCTTTGAAAAACATCAATCTATCACTGTGATAATTTTCTTGAAACTCTTAAGCATTCTAAAGCTCAAAACCTTTAGATACTTAAGATGGTGGAGCTTATTTAAGTAAGAAAAATGGAAAAATTGAACGAAAACTTGAAAACCCTAAGAAAAAAATTCTTGAAATTTTTTAAAACCATCAAAGCATAGGGAGACCTAAGTCATTTTAATCAGTCCCTGTTTCTAGTGCCAAACTGTGTCGTTATAAAATCTGCTAAGAGATCTTGTACCCAACAACCATCAAGATTATCCAATTATAAAAGTGTTACATATTTGTTGTAAAATGGTGCATCGAGATTGAATAACAAAGTATTTCAAAGCAATAAGTAAAATAAAGACCATAGGATTCATTGATGTATAATATTTCACTGGCTAATTCTACATGGATCTTGTGGTTAAAGGCATGAGGAGATTATCACTAACCTAGTCTCTCTAAAAAATCCCAAGGCTTATAAAAAAATCCAACCCTTATAAATGAGCCCGAGCTCTCCTTTTATAGATCGAGTCGTTCGTGGATTACATCTAATAAGACAAAATACCCAATCGTGGATGTGTCAGAAGTTGTCGAGTAAGTCGATGGTCTTCGAGAGGACATCGGTAAAATCCTCCTTTGGTAGTTCTTCGATCCCTGGCTTGAGGTACATGTTCCTTCGGTTATATATCTTTCTTCGTTGTTCTGCTTGTCTTCGCTGCTCTCTTCTTCTCGTAGTGCTCTTTCAAGATACTCAGTACTTCAAACTTCATCTTCTCTTATGGTGCTCATTTCCTAAAATGCTAACACGTGGTTCGATGGTTTTATGCCTCCACATCCTGAGTTCCAAAATGTCGAGTTTGTACACGTACATGAACAACATGCTCCGACTTTTTAGCCTGAATTCCAAGTTGCAGAGGTTCGCGAACCTCTTGATGGAAATTTTCGAGATTTCTATGCGGGTTTAACAAATAACTATTTATCTCTTGATCCTTATCATGAAAATATCTTCTATGGTCTATCTAAATAATCCCAATATGTCAATAAGATTCAGTTGTTTACATTTCCGTTGGATCTTTATCTTGAAGTAGTTTATGAGCTAGCAAACTACTTGACAGATAAATGTTAAAATTTCCACATGTGATTAAACTTGTAGCACAAGGACTCTATTTCTTTATTTCTAAGAAACTTATCTTATTGAATAGGGATGATCCATGGACATGCTTAGATACACAATATCTTACAATTTCTGCTCCATTTTTTCTATCAAACGACAATGAATTTAAAGCTACTATTTTGGCGATACGTTCCTATTGTAAGGCTCTACAATCCTACAAAAAATGAGCACAAACCTAGATAGCAAGCTTTACTATCTACCAATACTAATTTCAACCATTATTTTCAACGACCGAGTTTCAAAGTTGTGGATGACGGTGTTACACGTCTTGGTTTGTGCTCATTTTTTGTAGGATTGTAGAGCCTTACAAGAGGAACGTATCACCAAAATACTAGCTTCAATTTCATTGTCGTTTGAGTTTTATAGAAAAATGGAGCCGAAATTGTAAGATATTGTCTATCTAAGCATGTCCACGGATCCTCCCTAGAGGACTTTAAACAACCACAAGCATCAAGCATACGTAAAATTTCTCGGTGGAATTCTGCGTAAACTCTTTACACTTAGGTGTAGGCTTGTTGTGGTAGTCATCTTTTATAGGTAGCACTTTCTCGTGAGAGTTGGGAAGCACAGGTAGGCGATAACATACCCTTGTGGTAATTATCAGAGTAACCTATAACCTTGGTAGCCTGAGTTCGTTCTTTCCCATTATATGGTCCTTCTCTTCTACAATAAGGCCGTTCAAGAACATATACAAGGACAACATGGTTTTAAAGAAGAAACATACATCTGTACACGGTGTTTTAAGACCTAGTTAGCTCCGATTGTGTAAGTTTCTTAAGTGATTCTTTTCACAATCGAGGTAGAGACAAGTTGGGCATTGCATACTTGATTTATATGTCAGCCCCGCTTGTAAGTAGATTTCCGTATAACCTTGATGATATCTAAAGGAAGTTACTATCGTATGTTAGACCGTGGAGGACAGTTTGACACATACACCAGATAATATAGGTTGCAAAGCCGAAGTTATCTCAAGCCTTTAACAACGGTTAAAGCAACTCGTTGGCCTGTAAAGGACGTCAGCTAGGGGAATCAAGTACGTAGGGTCTTGCGATATCCAAGAGACGTAAGGAGTGCGACCGTAGCTGATTTTCTTGGAGAGTGGAATCGGTCTATTTTACATCTCAGACAAAGTCTGCAATGTAGACAGTTAATACTGTGCGATGTTCAAACTGGATGAGGTCCCGGGGTTTTTCTGCTAGATAATAGTCTCTTCGTTAACAAAACTTCTGGTGTCTTGTGTGCTTTACTTTCCGCATTATATCTCTGGAGAACATGCAGGAGGAACTAAGGTAATATTACTTTGCACACAGTCTACCTGCATTTGGTTTATTAATTCATTTCATATTTCTTTTTGTTATTACATTAGTCTTTCTGGAATTTTTTTAAATATGAGAATTCTCTCTTGGAATGTCCAAGGTTTTAATAATAGGGATACTAGGAATCATCTTAAGGATCTTATTAGAGTGCAAAATCCTGACATTGTATTTTTGTATGAAACTAAATTACCCTCCCATAAACTCAAACCACTGTTAAATCCTTTACAGTATCCTAATTTTATTATCTTAGAACCAGTTGGATTATCAGGGGCTTTAGTTATGCTCTGGAATAATGGGTTTGTTTGTGAAATAATGGGATGTGAAAACAATATGATTCATGCTTTAGTGCAGTCAGATATGAGCAAGCCTAAATTTCTTCTTACTTGTATATATGGTCTCTGCAACTATAGGAAAAAGAAAGAGCAATGGTCTTACATTAGAGAATTAGGTAATGAAATTAGGAAGCCTTGGGTAGTAATAGGTGATTTAATTATCATATACCTGATCCTAATTCTGCATCTTCTTCCATAGATGGTTATGTTACTTCAGTAGTAACTGAATGTGGGCTTGAGGACATAGGATTTATAGGAAAATCCTATACTTGGACTAGTGTTAGGGCATTGTCCGGTCAAACCCACTAGCGTTGGTATGTCAAGCTAGTTGTCAGTTTTAGGTGTCAAAAGTCAATTCTTGATTTA